>JAQIUQ010000854.1:0-32500 GCA_030378365.1 Hybognathus amarus | reverse complement strand
TATCAGCAAAAGTTTTTTTTAAAAGTGAACTACTCCTTTAAGTCCTACTTAATTGGGTCCATAAACCAAATTAAACTCTAATACCTTTTCAGTGTCCAAAAACATATATTATTTTACAGTATATTATTTCCATAATAAGTAATCTTTTTAAAAGTATGCTAATGTATAACTCTTTTTCACGAGGGCACTACTGAATATTAATATTGTGCATATTGTTCGTTAAACAATACGTGAACAATTACATCTCTAAATACTGTAGATATAATCAGGCTAAAAGTAACAGCTGTTCATGTTAAAATGCAGATGGAAATTTGTCTTTTGGACTTTGTGTGTGAATGCAAAGAGTCACAGACGCTATTTCTTTTTAGTCTGTGCAGCTTCAATATTATTAGAGTGAGCTTCAGTAGAGATAGCCAAGCCCCCAGCGGCCATGTCTTTTCCTAATGTAGATTCACTTCAGGCCTGATTTAATCATGTCACATTTAGACTGCCAGATACAGACAACTTGAAGCTGGAATTAATTTTACATGGTATTGAACTGTAGATTCTCTTTCACAGTCCTTGGTTGAAGAAACCAAGCAATGAGTCTTTGCAAAGTTCAGCAGAGTATTTAGTGCTCACTGAAGCTGTAAGGCTGTTAATAATCATACATGTTTTTGGAGCATAAAATCATCATATTAGAGTGATTTGTGAAGGATCATGTGACACTGAAGACTGGAGTAATGATGCTGAAAAATCAGAGGAATAAATTACATTTTAATATATATTAACATAAAAAAGTCATTTTAAATTGTCATAATATTTCACAATATTACTGTGTTTTTTGTGTATTTTTTATAAAAAAATTGCAGCCTTGGTGAGCAGAAGAGACTTCTTTTAAAAACATAACAAATCTTACCGATCTTAAACTTTTGACCTGTAGTGTAGATATTTTTTTATGTCTTACATAACCCACAACACTATAAATCATAAGGGGATAGCACAGGGCTCAAGGTCTGGCCAAGGTGTTCTGGGTGGTTGCCAGGGTGTTGCTGTGTGGTTGCTAAGGAGTTCCTGAGTGTTTTTAAGGTGTTGTGGGTGGTTGCCAAAGCAAAGTTTTTTGTAAAGCATCGTGGGTGGAGTCCACACATTTCTATGTGGCTGCAAATGTGTTTTTTTAGCAGATTGAAATGCAGTTGCTAGGGGGTTGCTATGCAGCTATTAAAGTGGGTGGTTTCCAGGGCGTTACTATGCTGTTGCTAAAGTGTTGTAAGTGCTTTTGGTGGGTTGTTGTGCAGTTGCGGTTGCCAGGGCTTTAAGCGTGTGGATCCTGGAGCTTAAAGAGTCTAGAGTTGTGAATCTAAAGTAAGACTGGTCAGTTTACAGTGATGGATATATTTAGCTTCATGAGCAGATTCCCTCATGTGTGAGTGCTTGTCCAGTCTCTATGCTGTGGAATGTTGTTAATTTAACCTGACATGCACTATGCACGAAGCACTATGATAATAACATCATATATGAGAATCATAAAACTTCACTGACCTTTGCACATGCCATATTTTTCCCACACAGAGACGAGTCGGATCATCCAGACAAAGTGAACATTTCTGAGAAACTCCAGCAGCAAGCCGTGCCTCAAACCAACCACATCAACAGCTACGTGATTCCAGAACCCGAGGTTATCCAAAGCGACGTTCTGTTGGACGAGAAGAAGGAGGGATTTGTTGGAGAGGTGGAGATCCAGGTTGCTCCTAGAGAGATGGAGCAGGCGAGGAGTAAATCTCCAGCGAGTAGGATAGTGGAGGTGGAGGTTTTAGCTCCGGGGTCAAAACCAGCTTTCCAAGTTCCCTCTCGAGCTCCATCCAGGGCCGCCTCGACCCCGCCGGTTGTGATGAGGAACGGGACGCCTGTAGAACAGAACGGCATGCTTGGGTATCAGAGGGGGCCGACACCTTCAACTCACACTCCAATGCAGGTACAGAGGAAGAGTGCACTCGAGCAGGTGGAGAACTGGGTCAAAGTACAGAAGGAAGAACGCCAGGGGTGAGTCTGCAAGATATTTATATTTATATATATAAATGCAAATTCAGTCACAGAAACACTTATACAATATATATGCAGAATAGTTGCTAGATACTGTGAAGAGTCAGGGGTTGCATCTCCCCTAGTGGTTGAGATCATAATAAATCATCAAAGAAAACAGCACCCATTTTACTTTTATTATGTCATATTTCAGAGTGAAATAGGATATTTTACAAGAGAAGTCCCGCCCTTTTTTATTTTTTAGGCATCTGGATTTGTTTGGCTTGTAAAAATTGGTCACTATATGTATAATGTCACAAAACGTTGGTGATGTCAACTGAAAAGGAAAATTTCAGAGGTGGAACTAGTGTTTATAGTTTGAAAAAAATGATTACAAAGACTTTTCCTGTTTTGAATAACATGCAATAATGAATTCTGTTCAATAAGACTTGGGTTGGTTTATTGAAATAAAAATAACAAGCTTTTGGGCAGTTAAAAAAAAGTTGAAAAAAAGAAATTGTTACTTGTATTCAGCCAGGATGCATTGCATTGATCAAAAGTGACAGTAAAGACATTTATAATTATTATATTGTTTATGAATTTTTCCTATTTCAAATCAATTCTGCTCCTTGTAACGTTCTATTCAAGACTCCTTAAAAAAATCTAATTTCCATCAAAATATTACCCAGTACCAGTGTTTTCAACATTGATACGAATTAAACAAAAGTTTCTTGAGCATCAAATCAGTTATTATTATGAATGTTATAATATTAGTATGATTCCTGAAGGATCATGCAACTGAAGACTGGAGTAATGATGATGCTGAAAATTCAGCTTTGCATCACAGGAATAAATGTTATATTAAAAACTATTAAAATGGCAGTTATTTTAAATAACTTTTATTTTATAAAATGTTAATTTAATATATAATTTAATATATAATTAATTTAATATTATTATAATAAAGAATAATAATAATATTTTTAATAATAATTCACAATATTACTGTTTCTACTGTATTTTTGAACAAATAAATGCAAATAAAGACGTCATTAACAATAAAAAAAATTAGGCTGTGAAAACAATTAATCGTGATTAATCACATCCAAAATAAAAGTTTGTGTTTACATAATATATGTATGTGTAGAGTGTATAATTATTGTGTATATATAAATACACACATATGCATGTATATATTTAAGAAAAATGTGTTATTAATACATCAAATATTTATGTATAACATTCATTTTGTGTAAATATATATTAAGGATATACATGCAAATATTTCTTAAATATATACATTCATGTGTGTGTATTTATATATACAAAATAATTATACACACTACACACACATATATTATGTAAACACAAACTTTTATTTTGGATGCGATTAATCGCGATTATTCGTTTCACAGCCCTAAAAAAATCTTACCAAGCCCAAATTTGGAATGGTAGTGTCTAAAATATATATAATATAAATAGTTTTCTTTTTGACTTTGACTTTAATAACTCTGTCAAAACAATAGATGTGTAACATTTAGGGCTGTCAAACGATTAATCGTGATTAATCGCATCCAAAATAAAAGTTTGTTTTTACATAATATATGTGGGTGCACTAGTGTATAATTATTTTTATATATTTAAATACACACTTATGCTTGTATATATTTAAGAATTATTTCATGTATATACTGTACATAGATTTATATATAATTTCTGTTATTTATAAATATAAATATTTAATATATAAATAATATTTTTTTCTCAAATATACATGCATGTGTGTGTATTTACATATACAAAATAATTATACACAGTGCACCCACATATATTATGTAAACACAAACTATTATTTTGGATGCGATTAATCGCGATTAATCATTTGAAAGCCCTAGTAACATTGCAATATTGTTCTCACAGGTTTAGTTTCTACCGATGGCACAATTCCCACGTCTGGACCCCTCCAATCCATCCGAAGTACGGCACAATAGGACAAGTACCAGTCTTTACCAAAGTCCACACGGCAGAGCCCACAAAGCGACTCACCGCACAGTTACCCAGTGAGTACAGATATTGCCACTGACCGTCTGAATCACTTCCAGCTGACCCACGGCCACAGCCAGCGACCCGCGGCTGACAACACGGTGTGGCAGCTGTACGAATGGCAGCAGCGGCCAGCAATACCGGCACGGCAGCCCCACCGCCCCTGTGTACAATCCCGCTCCAGACTACTCCACTGCCGTCTCCTCCACCAGAGTCAACTCGGACGTGTCCCGCTCCGTTTCTGTGCCCCCGACCCTGGCAGACATCCCTCTCGCCCGGACCTCCTGGACCCGACTGCTGTCTCCACGCAGACCCCACACTCCTGCAGAACGGGTCACGGTCAAACCTCTGGAGGACCGGCCCACCGTGGAGGTCCCACCATCAAACTCTCCTCACCGCTCACGCTCCTATAAGGTCAGTCGGGGACGAGCACAACCATCCACATGCTTATCCATCACATCACAAAGTTTGGGGTGGATACGATTTTTCTTTTATGCTAATAAAGGCTGCATTTATTTGATTAAAAATTAAGTAAAAGTTGGAATATTGTGAAATACTTAATACTTAATTCCTGAATTTTCGGCATCATTACAAGTGTCACATGATCCATTAGAATTGGAAATCCTTTAGAAATGAGACATTCAGATGGTTGAGTCAATTTGGTGTAAACAGAATATAGAACATGGATCCATCATGCCTTGTTACCACTGTGCAGGCTGGTGGTGGTGGTGTAATGGTGTGGGGATGTTTTCTTGACAAACTTTAGGCCCCTTAGTGCCAATTGGCATCATAATAAGAAAGAAACATTTCTGATTATCAATGTTGAAAACAGTTGTCCTGCTTAATATTTTTGTGGAAACAGTGATACTTAATTTTTTAAACAGAATAAAAAAACTGAACAATGTAAATATAGTCCAACTAACTATTAACTATGAATTTTGCCTCAATACATTAATAGTTAGTAAAGTAGTTGTTAATATTAGGTATGATTAAGGGATGTAGTAATATGGTCATGCAGAATTATGCATTAAGTATAACATGCTTTATAAGTACTAATACAACCAATATCATTGTAATATGCATGTTGATAAGAAACTATTTTAATAATGTGATTTGGACCCTGAACTAAAGTGCTACTGACTGTAAATGTCGTTACGGTCACTTTTGTGTTATTGAATCCATCCTTGCTGAATAAATTTATTAATTTCTTTTAAAAATCTTACTGATCTTTAAAGCAGGATGGATTCTGAAGCTGAAAAAAATGTTCTAAAAGTGATTCCAACAATATAGTTTCTCTGTGCAGTTATTGTTACATTTGTGGTGTGTACTCTGATTTTTAGAACTATATCTTTATTGTTATCAATAGTTATCGCATTTAAGGAATGGGCCTTAATATTGGTGTTTTAATGGCCTCTTCCATAAGTAAAGAGCTTTAAATGCTGAGAAAAGCGCTACATCAATGTAACAAGTTATTATAATTCATATGATCCTTCAGTAATCATTGTAATACGCTGATTTGATACTCAAATCATTTCATTTGTGCTGCTTAATATTTTTGTAGAAACCGGAATAATTTTTTCAGTCTTTGATGAATAGAGAGTTCAAAAGTACAGCATTTATTTAAAAAGAAATCTTTTGTAAAATTATAAATGTCTTTTTTTGATCACATGTAATGCATCCTTGCTGAATATAAGTGTTAATTTCTTACAAAATAAATTGTACTGAATCCAGACTTTTGAACTGTACTGTATTTAAAATCCTTCTCTCTCTTTTTTAAATCAATCTACAGTCGGCCACAATAGAGAGACGCTCTAATGCCGCCGTCTGGTTACATCACACATACAGTCAGTGCTCCCAGCCTGCACGGAAAAACAGTAAGTCATTTTTTTTTTCAAGTTTATTTTCTTTAAAAAAAAGTATATACACACTATTATATATATATATATATATATATATACAGTATGTACATATATGGATACTGTATATATACTGTATAAACATTATAATACTTTACTGTTTAGTTTTTCTATTTTATGCTGCAATTAAAAGCAGATTTCAGCAATAAAAAAATAAAAAAAACCTTCCTGGATAAGTTTCACTTCACTTTCCTCTGCTGGTGGACCTGTCCTCTCGCTTCCGTGGGATGCAACGGGCATTTGCATTAATAAATCTCATCACATAACTCTCTCTCTGCCCCAGCCGGAGGAGCTCACCCTTCTCCTCATCCAGTTACGCAGACACCAGGCCATGATGGCAGGTGTGCGCCACGATGCGCTGGCCCACCTCCAGCAGTTGTCTCGGGTGAAGGTCAGGGTTCGGCCTGTCCTGTCAGCACCTCTCATTACTACTGTAGCCTGAAGCCTGTAGTCTGCCTCTGCTGCCGTTATGTAGCGCTCTATGTAGCTCCTGTGGCTTTCTTACATGCTGCTTCTCTGTATTGTAGCATGGCATATCATGCTAAGGGCTGCATCTGGCTGTCCCACCATCGGCATGAATTGTATACGTAACTGAGGTATTATGCATATCTACTGCATACTAGTATGCTCTGCTTTTGCTCCAAAGTCTGAAAATGCAAAGATCAAAAATGTTTGCTTGCATGAAATAGGTGAATGCAGGAGTCTGAGGTCCCCATAAAACCTTCTGATGTTCTGGTTTTGACCTTACAGTAACGTTATAGTAAACATCCTTTGTTAATAGAGTAAATGTGCAGAAATGTGTTGCTCTATATCAGTGGTTCACAAACTTATTAGAGTCATGTACGCCCTGAGGCATTTAACATGAGGTGGCGTTTTACCTTTTTTAAATGCATGCTTGGTTATAATGTTATTTAGAGGTGGGGAAGAGCTAAATGAACAACGAAACACAGCATTTTGTTCACGTACCCACTCGGTCACCTCACATACCAGTTCACGTACCCCAGTTTGGGAACCACTGCATTATATTTAATTTCTTTGGTTATCGGCTGAATGCTTCTGCATCAAAGGTAAAGTTAAAGGAATATTCGTGTGTTTTTAACCTAACGTCAGTGTACCAAAATCCATTTTCTTTATCAGTCTTTTTGTCTTATTTTCTTTAAAACAACAAATTTACCAGAGAAGCAAAAATTTCATAATACTGTACATTAAGAACTTATTTTCCTATATTTTTTTTAAGATTTATGCTTAAAACAAAAACTATTTAGTGCCAAAGGGGAAGAAAAATAAGCTTAAAGCAGTAGTTCACTTTTGAAAAATCTTTTGCTGATGATTTACTCACCCCATGTATCCAAGATGTCCATGTCTTTCTTCCTTCAGTCGAAAATAAATTAAGGTTTTTGATGAGAACATTCCAGAAATGTTTCTCCATATAATGGACTTCAATGGGAACCAAACGGTTCAAGGTCCAAAAGACAGTTTCAGTGCAAACTACAAACTGTTCAAAGGGCTTTAAACGACACCAGATGATGAATAAGGGTCTTACCAGCGAATTATCAATCTTTTAGAGTCATTTGGTACAACGAACGAAACGAACGAATTGACTCGGAAAAAGATTTGTTCATTTTGATGAACGAGTTCAAACAGGAGAGTCACGAACATGCTTCCCAGTACAGATTAAGGCGAGCATTTGAGCTTATAAAACTTAAACTTTGTTATTTATTTATTAAATAAGCAATCGTTTCGCTTGATAAGACCCTTATTCATCGTCTGGAATCGTTTAAAGCCCTTCTGACAGTTTGCAGTTTGTACTGACAACTGTTTCTGGACCTTGAACCATTTGGTTCCCATTGAAGTCCATTATATGGAGAAAATCCTGGAATGTTTTACCCAAAAACCTTAATTTCTTTTCGACTGAAGAAAGAAAGACATGGACATCTTGGATGACATGGGGGTGAGTAAATTATCAGCAAAAGTTTTTCAAATGTGGACTTACTCCTTTAATTCAAAATGTTCTATGAAATATACAGTGTATTCTCATAATATCTTAACAAATTTTGCTTCTCAAGTAAATTTACACTACTGTTCAAAAGTGTAGTAATTCTTATCATAGCATGATAGTAAATATTACAATCTAACCAACCCCAACATTTTGAATGGTAGTGTATGTAACTGTCATTTGCATGGAAATGCAAACATTATGCAAACGGAGGTCTGTGGTATCAAGACAGTAGTGAGTAGTCAGTCTCAAAGCTTGTATACAGGTGATAGCCAGCTATTGCTTTAATCCTTGTGCAGTGTTTGATTCAAATGTCTAATGAATAGATAACACAACTGATTCAAAGAGTCTAAATTGCAATGTTTCTCCTAATATTCACAGGTTGATGACACATACATGCACTTGAAGAAGGACCTGGACTATTTAGATCTGAAGGTGGGACCTCTCCTTTTCTGTCTGTCTATTCCTGTCTTCCCTTCATCTGAAAACCTTCTGGACTAAAACACTAACACAGCACAGAAAACTCACTTAGGATTTGTTTTATATCAGAAATTGTTTATATTGGCCATTATAAAGGTTAACTTTGTGACATAATCAGGAATTACATTGAGTCCCAGAATGTTAATGATCCAGTGGAAGGATATTAAAGGCTGGTCCTCCCTTGACTATAACTGTCTATCTCCGTTTGCCACAGATGAAAAGTTTAGAGCCGTTGATCCTCATGGTTCACAGTGTGTTACAAACATGCTCTGCGGGGGGTTTGAGACCACTCTGGAACGTAAGCACTGTCAGCATCCAGAGTGTCTGCATTCCCATTGCTTTACACGGCACACACAGCTCTGTGTTGGCACAAGCCTGGCATTTTGCACGCCTGTCCTCCTGCCTTTTGTGAGTGTTGTGAGAATGATTGGGTTAATGAGACGGCAGGTCTGGATGGGACGGGCAAGCTCAGCGCATGTGCAGGGAATCACATTTAGCCAGATGATATTACAAATTATTCCGTTTCATTCTTTATCAAAGTAATAATAATAATAATAATTCATTTTATTTATGGGCGCCTTTCAAGACACTCAAGGACACCTTATAAGGATAAAATACATAGTTATACAAAAAAGACAACAATACAATAAATAGTACGATCAAAACTATTAAGAAGAATACTCAGCAACAATACTAACAACAATCAGGATAAGCTAGTCTAAATAAATAAAAGTTTATTTACAAAGTATCTATTGTTCAATTTTATGTGTAGCTTTCTTGATATTCTCGTATGTTGTAGCCAAACCAACCGAAACATTCTAGTGGCGACATTTCTGCAAAATGTATATGTTGCTTCTTGCAAGTTTCACGACAATTATTCGTAAAATTAGCGTAAGAAGCTACTAATAAAAAATAGATAACTACATTGAGGGGGACAATTTTTAGGGTCAAATTGTCGATATAAAATTTAGTTAAAGGTGCATTGCGCAAGTCTTTAAGTTTTTGCAGGACTACGCCCCCTCTGGCGACAAGCGAAACTGCAACCAGAGGTGTGCGCTCTCATGGACCACACGCACACACACGCTTGCACGAGCTGTTCATAACCAAAGGAGCATCAGCTGCACACATCTTTTGTTACAGTCATAATGTCTTCAGAGTTAATAAAGTTATAAATCCGCAAGTCATTTTAAATATATGAAAGGAAAGGCATTTAAGTAAATTACACACTTATGTTTTAAGGTGTAAACTTTGTTTTTTGTTTCCATCTATCTTCATGTTTTATGTGTTTACTGTATCCACTTATGATTGTATTATTATGGAAACACGTTCATGAACAATATAAGTTATATAACTTTGTATAGGACCCGTTTGAGCCTTGGAGCAGACCGGAGATCTCTCCATTTGTTGAAAGCTTCCCGATGTTGACGCTGGTCTTATTCCGACGCTAGACAAAAGTTTTATTTTCATTGTCGGACGTTGAGTTTGCATTGGGGTTTGGAATGAACTACACGCCAGTCTTTTTGAATCCATCTTCTACTTTTGTCGAAAGTTAGCTAAAGTTGTGTCGCTCGAGTTGTCTTCGCTGATACGGGGAATGGCGGCGAATACACAAACCTGCCAGACAAGGCCAGGTGTGCGTGAACGTGCATGACGTCACGCCCAGTCTCAAATTCTGTCGCAAATCCGTCTCATTTATTTCACTGTACAGGATTATAGAAGTGATCGCAGAGATCAGAGAAGGACTCATTCAGCCCATCAGGCAATTGTTTAAGCATGTATGGGTTAGAAAAATAGTTATTTTTAACATGAAATGTTGCAGCAATGCACCTTTAAAAAGAGCAGGATTTATCTGGAAAAAAAAATCAGGAAGACTATACTTTTGTCTGACAGCATCGAAATCTAATATAAACTAATTCAATTAAACAGCAATGTAATTTCTATACACACCTGTTCAAAGGTTTGGGGGGTCAGAAAGATTTTTTGTTAAATTAATTATTTTATTTAACAAGGATGCAATACATTGATCAAAATGGACATTAAATTAATGTTGCAGATGATCTTTCCGTTCATCAAAAAAACCTGAAAAAAATATCAGTTTTTACAAAAATATAAACTGTTTTCAACATTAAAGGGATAGTTCACTTCTGAAATAAATTTTTGGTATGTTTTAGATTAGTGTCTTTGTTTCCACAGTAGTTTCAATTTTGAATATTTTTAGGTTAAACCGTTCTTAGTCTATTAGTCATATAATGGATGTCTATGGTCACCACCTCAAAGAGCATGCACAGAGAAGTCCAAATTAAACACTGATTTAATGACTCGTAAATGTAAGTACACATTGATGGCCTAAGACACTGAAATCGAGCGGTTTGTGTGAGAAAGCGAACAGTATTTTATATCGCCTTTACCTCTTGTAACCACAGCCACAAGCGCCCGCGCCCTCAGATCACTTGGACGTGGCTGTGGTTACAAGAGGTAAAAACGATATAAATACTGTTTGTTTTCTCACACAAACCGCCTCGTTTTCGTGTCTTGAGGCCATCAATTTGTACTTACATTTACGAATCATTAAATCATGTTTAATTTGGACTTCTCTGTGCATGCTCTTTGAGGTGGTGACCATAGACTTGCATTATATGACAGACAGAAAAGAACCTAAAAATATCCAAATTGAAACAAAAACTGCGGAAACAAAGACACCTACATCTTAGATGCCCGTGAGGTAAGCTAAAACATCCCAAAAATAAATTTCAAAGTTAACTATCCCTTTAATAATTTAAAGAAATATTTATTGTGCTGCAAATCAGCATAAAGAATGATTTCTGAAGGATCATGTGACACTGAAGACTGAAGAAAATTCAGCTTTGCATCACAGGAATAAATGACATTTTTAAATATATTCAAATAGAAAACGGTTATCTCGAATTGTAATAATATTTCACAATATTAATGTTTTACTGTATTTTTGATCAAATAAATGCAGCCTTGGTTCTAAAATATCAAAAAAATCTTACTGACCCCAAACTACAAAAACATTGCCAACCAGTGGTATTATTAACAAAATATGAGTTAACACTGTGCAGTTCATTATTGTCCAGAGCTTGGGTTTCTTTTATGAGTTTACCACGCAGCATTTTCTGTGGAGGCTTTATTTTAGACATTGCATTTATGTCCCACAGCTGTGTTCTGTTGGCATGAAGATCGTGAGACACCATCCTGCCATTGTGCTTCCAGAAAGCTTCAGCTCCTACACGTACATGTGTGCATTAGAAATGAAGAAGATTGTCTCAAAGCTTCTCACTGTGACTTTCAACAGTGTCCATTGTACAGTGTTGGTCTTGCTTCGCTTGTGTTGAATAGATGTGTTTCTGTTTGTGGAGCGCTAACACAAGAAGGCTTCTCTGTGAATTGTCTAATAGGTGAGTGGGACAGAGACTCTGAAAGGACGGCCGGCTAAGCCAGTGAAGGTGGCGGAAAGTGACATAGATGTGAGTATAGAGGACAAATCAGCGTCTTAATCATTAACTCTTTTCCCCGCCAGCGTGTTTTTTTTTTTTTTGCCACTAGTTGCCACTAGCATAGGCATTTAAGATAATTACATTTACATTACATTTATTCATTTAGCTGATGCTTTTATCCAAAGCGACTTACAATTGCTATATATTAGAGCCAAACCGATATATCGGCAGGCCGATATTATCGGCCGATATTAGGCATTTTCACAGTAATATCGGCAGTTATAATGGCCGATAAATGAATATTTCAAAAATAAAATAAAAATGGAACGAAAATACGCTTGAACCATGTCATGAGTGTTGGAGTTGTATAGTTTGTCCACCAGAGGGCACTTTACACCGTTATATTGAAAATGTATGTTTTACAATTTGCAGTATGACGTAATCCATTGCTAAATTATGGCTGATCATAGACTAGCCTACCACAAAGATAGCTAATGCCACTATCATCAGTCTGTTCTGATGTGACAATAAAAGAAACAAGTTTCTTTTTAAAATGCATTATATTATTTTAGTTAAAACTCATTGATAACTACAAATAACTAATTTGTACACATTGTTGTGGGGCAGTTGTGGCCAAATTGTGGACTTGTTAATTCTGTCAATGGTGGGGAAAGAGTTAATCATCTACTATCTATCACAAAATAACACAGTTTTGCCTTATTTATCTCTTTCTCCTGGTCTGAACTGATCCATAAAGCTCTGTTTCCCACTGCAGGTGACACTGAGTCGACTATGTGAACAAGACAAAATACTTCAAGATCTTGAGTTCAGACTCAGTGGTCTCAAGGATGATAAGGTGAGGCAAATTTTCCAAAGAAAAGTGCAACGTTTACTTTGGTCTTGTTATTATAGATATCTCAGTATTAATATATTTGCTCTTTCTTTCTAGGACAAGCTTGAGTCTGTTCTTGGATGTGTTCTCACTAGCAGATGGAGCAGTACAAGGATCAGCCGGCTCACGCTGAGAAGATCGCTTACCAGCAGCGACTCCTTCGAGAGGACCTGGTGCATATTCGAGCAGACATTTCTAGAGTGTCAACGGTATGTATAATGATGCAGAAACATTCACTACATATCACCAGCTTAGATGGAAAGGAACTCATGCTGACTACCTGAAGACATTACAGTATCTTTATCCATTAAAGGGATACTCCACTTTTTTTGGAAATTATTTTATTATTATTTAATTATTGTTTTTGGCTTATTTTACAACTCCCCCAGAGTTAAACAGTTGAGATTTTACCGTTTTTGAATCATTCAGCTGATTTTCTGATATTTAGAATAATAGTTAGCTCTGGTCTCATCGACTTCCATAGTATATAATTTTTTTCCTACTATGGAAGTCAATGGGACCAGAAACTGTCTTGGTTACTGAATATTCTTCTAAATATCAGAAAATTCGACTGAATGGATTCTGAAAACGGTAAAACCCAACAGTTTAACTCTGGGGAGTCTGTAAAATGAGCCTATTTCCAAAAAGTGGAGTATCCCTTTAATAGATCAAATGATGGATGATGTATTGACTCTATTTAAATTTGGATCCTTTTTAACAGAAGAATATTTTTACATTTAATTCATAATATTTATTTACAGTAGCAGTTTTGCTGGTATAGAAAAAGCTTAGATTTTTTGGTATATGTGTATTGTTCAGGAAATGGAGAGAGCGTGGTGATCGACTACAGCAGACTGGAGCAGTCAGTTGAACAGCTGAGGGACGTCCTGCAGACCCAGATGAATCTCTGCACATCACCTTAGGTTTTTCTGTCTTTATCTCCATTGCTGTATCCTTTTTTATTTTCCTGACATATTTGGCCAATCATGTTAAGCTGTCTTAGATTTAAAATAACTCATTTGCTAAGATATGCAGGCACTTTTAGATAGATTGAGTGTTATTTTAGTATCATTTATACACTATTATTTCTGTCAGGTACAATGAATTGACAATTCTAGTTACCACAGCTGCAGATACAAACGTGTTGGAATTGTATAAAAAATGATCTAAACTGCTACAAAACCCCAAAAAACTCCAATATGAATCCGAAATACTATCGTGCACAAAGTCCGAAAATAAATAATTAACAGAAAAAAAACTCACTGTGTAGGACTGGTGACTTGTCAAGCTTTTTTAGCAGCCTACGTGGATCCTGCAGCATATCTGGCAACCTCCAGTCAAGGGATACACATCTCTACAGTAATTTGAAAGTGATTGCAGTACCGGTTTTGGCCACAATTTGGCATACGGCTCCTTTAATTTAAACTAAATGAAAATGAAAAGTTTTATACATTTTATTTTATTTCAGTTAACATTTATTAAATGTTTAGATGGTTTTAATTAACAATGATAACCCTGGCTAGAATGGAAATAAGGTGTGGAGAAGAAATGAGATTGATTAACAATCGCTTGATAGTTTATTAATATTTTGAATTCAGTTTTATTGTAATATTTTCTGTTTTCATTTTAATTAGTTAACGTTTCTGTTTTTAAATATATGAATAGTTTTTATAAATGTAGTTATTTCGTTTGAGTAATTCTAGTACTTTAAGGGAGCTGTATGCAAGAAATTTATTTCAATTAATCATAAATTGAAACTAAATGAAAATGAAAAGTTTTTATACATTTTATTTTATTTCAGTTCATATTTATTAAATGTTTATTATGGTTTTAGTTAACAATGATAACCCTGTCTGAGAATGGAAATGAGATTGAATGTGTGTGTTTGTGTTCTCAGGAGAAAAATCAGTTGAGGAGGGAGCTCTGGAGGATAGAGGACGTGACGACTGGACTCAGCTCCACCAAAGAAACCTTCAAAATCACCATAGACTCAGTGAAGAACCCAGGTAAGATGAAGCCAGCTAGACAAGGCTAATAAACATACAGTACTACAGAACTTCTCTTTTTAACTCTTGCTTGTGTGCGTATGTGTTTAGAGAGAAAACTTGTGCCTTCAGTGTTATCAGAGTCAACAGTGCCTTTTCGGTGCATCACCCCATCTGCATTTGAGGTGCGGTCACCCCTACGCAGTCTTACCTCCAGTCCGTCATCACTACCCCTGGACAATGAAGATCTTCAGCATCCTCACCCTGTGCCAAAATGGGTTTGTGAGACTGAACTGTTCCTGAAAGTAGAGTTACTTTAGACAAGGCTCTTGCTAAAGTGCGTGACATTGGTTTTCAGGAAGAGGATGACGTTTCCACCCAGACCACCTTTGCCCCTCCACTATGATGAGGACACACCGCCTGTTGTCCCACCACTACCTAAAGAAACATCGGTCATCAGACACACTTCTGTTCGTGGCCTCAAGAGACAGTCTGATGAGAGGAAACGGGAACCGGAGAGCGGCTGCATTAACGGAGATTGCAGGGTAAATTGAACTACTCGTGTGAAGATCATTGTTAGTGAAAACTTTAATTCCATCAGTGTTATTTTTGTTTACTAAAACAATAAAAGTACATTTCTGTTGTTTAAATAAAGACCTTGAAACACACAAAGGAAAATTTGAAATGTTGCCTTGGCAACAACACAAATACAAGATATACAATATAATCGTTACATACAGATTACTAAAATAACACTGATTGCCATTCGTCTCACTGAACTCCACATTTACAAATAAGAAAAAGAAATGTCGTTCAATGATGACAACTCGCTAAATAGTTTCAACTATGTATTTCAATATGACCCTGTTAATGCATTTGGTTTGGGCAGACTGAGATCTGTTGGCTGCTGCTGTTGGTTAATTCTAGCTGTATGGACTTGCTAATGCTAATAGATACACACACATGCTGACCGTGAGCATGTAAGATGCATAAATAGACATGCATAAATCAAATCCCGTAGCAGATATAGGCAGGTGGAGCTGGGGAGGAGGAGGGTTTTCAGACGAACTGCAGGATTAGTTTGCAGCAAACAATGAACCAGACTATATAAATGTTGAGCAAGCAATATTATTGGCTGCCCGGATCAGCATGTAACATGCAGTAATGGTGTGATTGCTTGCTGATTGTGTCTAATGGACCTTTCAGCCTGCGCCCTCTACAGTTTCATGACTGAACTAGATAATAGTTGAATATCCTTCAAAGAAGTTTTACAATTATTTGCATTGTGATTGATTGCTCTGCCTTTTAAAATGTTTGGGCTATAGGTGGAACTGTCGTCTCTATCTAGCTGAACCAGAGCTTCCTGGAAGTGGACAAGGAACAGACCAGGTGGACCCAGGCTATCTGACTCTCCAAGAGAAGAGGTCTTTATAGATTTTGATCATTCAGGTTATTATAGGTCCAGACACATTATGTTTATAGGGATAAAATGCCATTTAACCAATGCCAGTGTTCTTGAAAATAATACTATTTGTGTGATCACAGGTCTGTCAGGCTCCTCTTCCTGAATAAACCAGTACGGTGTGGCCTTCTGTCACAGAGGAGAGGAGATTCGAGTGTTATCTACAATGGTGAGCAATAGATTTCTTTAAAACCAAACACACTTTATTTATTCATTCATTATAGTACAGATCAAATGTTTTAGAAAGAGTCTCTTATGCTCATCATTTATTTGATCAAAAATGCAGAAAAATAGCAATATTTTGACAAATTTAGGGCTGTCAAACGATTAATTGCATTAATCGCATCCAAAATAAAAGTTTGTGTTTACATAATATATGTGGGTGAACTGTGTATAATTATTTTATACATATGAATAGACACACGTGCATGTATATACTATATGAAGAGTTCATGCAAAAGCCTCTAAGATGCCATTTAAATTTTCTTCTGAAAATGATCATTTTTATCAAGCTTGCACATCTTAAGTTCAGTAATTTCACTTGAAATGACAATTAATAGGTAATCGTCATTGCCATTTAAGTGAAATTACTGAACTTAAATATACAAGCTTGATAAAAGGTCATTTTAGAAAGAAAATTTCAAATGGCACTTAGAGGCTTTTGCATCTGAATTCTTCATATATAGATTTATATATAATTTATATTATATATAAATATTTTATATACAAATAATATTTTTCCTTCAATATACCTGCCTGTGTGTGTGTTTATATTTATATATATATATATACAAAATAATTATACACAGTGCACCCGCACATTTTATGTAAACACAAACCTTTATTTTTGATGCGATTACTCTGCATCTAATCGCTTGACAGCCCTAGAAAACTATTACAATTTAAAATGTAAGGTTTTCTATTTTAATATAATATAATTTATTTCTGAATTTTCATCAGCCATTACTCCAGTCACATGATCCTTCAAAAATCATACTAATATGCTGATTTGTCATCAGTGTTTTGACTGGTATTGTATTTTATATATAATAAATGATGTAAGTGTATAAAATAATATTTTTTTGTATTTCTATATTAATATATTCACATATTCATTTATGTATATAATTTATGTAATTTTAAATTTTATTAAACATCATATTTTCATATGCAACACATTCTTATAATCAAATATGCTATTTCTTTCCCCCTTTTTGTGGTCCTGAAAGCAATGTAACAGTTAGCATTGTGGTACTTCATCTAAATATTTGAAAAGGCATCAGAATATGTTCACTTTTTTTTTCCTGTCTCTCCATGTAGGAGAGACCAAAGAGTGCCTTGGAGCGGCTGTGTTCGGGAGAGTCCCATCCGGATCCCCAGCCTCAGAGAGGGAGGATGAGTGTGGAGGAGCAGCTGGAGAGAATGAAGAGGCACCAGAGAGCTTTAGTGTGCGAGCGCAAACGTAACTTGAGTCAGGGTGAGCGACAGCCCGTTGGCTCCCCGGCGGCCCCATCTGCACCTGTCAACTCTGACCCAGGATCCGTACGTTACTCTCTACCCAATAAACACAGGGACCCTCGCTATGGTTTTCCCCATAAGGCCACAAGAGCTAACATGCTAACACACGTTTTCCCCCGTGAACATACACAGCTTTACATTAACAGGCCGTGGGTGGGACGGGGCCGTGCTGTGAGTGTGTTTTGGGGATTGTGGACACACACGTGGAGTGATAACATGGACTCCTGGGCTTCTCCTGCACAGACTTGTGAATATTTGAACGTGAAGAGAAAAGGATAACACTTTCCTTGACTGCCTTTCTGATCTCTATAAATGGATTTTAGAAGATTTTTATGCTTGTTTTGTCTGAATGTTAATTCGCTAAATTATTTATTAAATAATCCGAATATATTTTCTAGAAAATTTGTAAAGCTATATTTTGTATGAACATAGTACGGCGGAATTACTGACCCCGCTGTCCGTCTTAACAACAAATTAATTATTGTTGTAATTAACTGGGTATGAAGGGATTTCTGTGTGCAATGACTCTTAATCGTCATCTCCTATAGAAGAATAAATCAGATGAAGTGCCTCTTCTTTCTAACCTGAACATCCAGCTCCAGCTGAAACACTCTGAGAACGATTTCAAATTAAACTAAGGAGTGCAACCAGTTCCGAAAGTATTTTTCCCATTCATTTTCTGCCGTAGGGATTTTTAAAACGTCTGCGTTAAGGAGTTATGATGCATTGCGAATAGGGTTGGGTATCGTTTAATTTGAACGATTCTGATTCCGACTCCTTGTTTTGATTTCGGTTACTGAACGATTTCGATTCTGATTCTTTTAAGAGGCAGGATCAAAAAAGTTTAGCTAACCTTGATAACCAACGGTCTTTCTGAAGGAAATACTCCTTTTGTCACAAATGTTGCATTTTGCCGAGATTTCGTTATTTTTAGAAAAGTGAAGCCACACTTTTGGACCGCCGACATAAGCTACTCATGTTCAACTCGCGCGGTTATGCCAACACTTCCGGGAGACGCTTCTTCGTTGGTGTTGTTCAGCGGTTTCTTCTTCCGGTCGACGGACTGTGAATATCGAAACTAGGAATCGAAATTTTTACTTTTGTATCGATTCCGGGAAAACGAAAAGTTAGTCCCGGTTCAAATCAATACTCGATTCTCGATACCCAACCCTAATTGCGAATGACAATCAAATTAAAAATTGAAAGTTTGTATTTACGTAATATATGTGTGTGTAGTAGAGCATTTATCGGCTGGCCAATATTATTGGCCGATATTAGGCATTTTCCAACTATTCGGTATCGGCAGTATATAATGGCCGATAAATTAATATTTCAAAAATAAAAAATAAAAACGGACGAAAAACGCTTCTACAATAAGGCAATGAAGGGACTATTACTATATTATATTAATCAGAACTTTAATATATTTTGATGTTCCTGTGTTCTGTTGTGACAATAAAAGAAACAAGTTTCTTTTTAAAATGCATTATCATATTATTTTAGTTAAAACTCATAAATATCTACAAGTAACTAATGTTAGGGAAATCTGTTTGTTTTTGTTGCGCGTTTCTGAAATGAATAAAATAAAAAATAAAATAAAAAACATCGGCCGATATATCGGATTTTAAATCCAATAAATATTTGTATCGGTATCGGCCTTCAAAATCCTTTATCTGTCTGGCTCTAGTGTGTATAATTATTTTGTATATATAAATACACACAAATGTGTTTGTATATTTAAGAAATATTTGCATGTATATACTTTATTTATATTTATCCATAACTAATATTATGTATAAATATAAATATTTGATATATTTAGAACACATTTTTCTTAAATATATACATGCATGTGTGTGTATTTGTACAAAATAATTATACACACTATGCACAAATATATTATGTGAACACAAACTTTTATTTTGGATGCGATTAATCGTGATTAATCGTTGCCCAGCCCTTATTTCTTGCAATAAATAAATAAATTAATATATATATATATATATATATATATATATATATATATATATATATATATATGGCCTCAACAAAAGCATTTGATTAAAATTCCCCACCAATGGTGAAATTAAATGGGATTTTTACTTCTGGAGTCCGACTGTTGCCCATATAGTGTGGTAAAACATTGCTGATTGGTCATGAGAGCTTGCACTCATTTAGTCAATTGCTGTTTGCTAATTACTGATGGTAAGAAATTAGCAATCACTAGTCAGTGGGTCAGAAAGAGTGTTTGGCCCAATCAAACGCTCAACCACCTTTCATTTACTGTACTCAGAGTAATCAGCTGGAGCTGACTCATATTTGGGTTTTCTTTTGCTCAAAATCACCTTTGTCTTTTTTTTTTTAAATCATGGTGCATCCAAAAGGTATTTTTGTTGCTCACTTGCTCTAAACTATGTGTCTGACTGACTTTTCATTTAATGATTGATTACTTCGATCAAATTTTTGCATTCAATCGTATTTGAGAAATACTTTTACAATCAAGCACTTAATTCAATTGAAAACCAATGCAATACTCGGCTCACAAATATTCGTGAGTCATGCTGCCCACTTATTCATGGGACAATTGACACCATTCAGACGTCATTTATGAATTTTTTTGCTAACACTTTACTTGAAGGGGTGTGCATAAGACTAACATGACACCTTCTGTAATCATGACATGACATGTTATGAATATGAAAGGAAGTTTTATGCATGTTTGTGACAACTGTCATTAAGTGTCATTCGCTCAGTTATGACATTTTTAATGCAAATATGACATTGTTTGAGATGTCTTTGTTATAAAACTTACTGTCAGTCTTATGCGCACCCCTTCAAGTAAAGTGTTAGCAATTTTTTTTTATCATTTAGTTATAACTGATATACTAACACCGATTTCAGTTTGGCCAACTCAATAAAAATGGAAAAAGTTCACTCGCTTCTCTATAAATCGTGCTGCCAATGAGAACAGTTACTAACCCTAACCTTTAAGTTACTAACCCAAGTTTCAAACTAACTAACCAACTTGACATAATGATCAATTAATACAACTTTCCTCTAAACCGTTAAAACCCCCAATACATTAATGCCTCTGTAGATATTTGGCCGAGTTTTCTTCCTTGAAGACTCAAAATCGCAGTTTGTCTGTTAGCTTTAAGGCCATCTACTCTTAAATTTGACTTTCAGCCCAAATGTCCAATCTACAGGACAGAAGACTGCACTCATCGTGGTCTTTCACCACACCAGCACCTTCATCACTGTTAGCCTGTTGTCAGAAAAAAAAAAGAACCATTAAATCACAACTAAACTGAGAAAATATAATGTACATCAATCCACCAACATCTGAATTTTGAGTTTTGCACTAAAGGCACAAAATAAAATGAGAAGTTGTCTAAATACCTTGTTTTTCATTGCAGTAAACTGACTACTGAGTTGTAGATGGTATCCTCTTAGTGGTTAAAGGAACATCCAGTGTTTTTTGACATAGGGCTTATTTACAGTGTCCCCTACATTAAAATAGTTTGGCAAAAGCATTTTTTTTTTCAAAGTGCATGCATTGTCTTAGTTTGGCAACTCCAACGCTAGCTTAGCTTAGCATAATGAATGGAATCCTATGTCGCCCAAGTAGCAGTGTTTCGCCTGTGTTTCACCCAATATCTGCCTATTTAATAGCCTTAAGTTAAAATATTTGTACAATATTTGTACTCGTTGAGAATACACAGTTCACAAGAAGTAATTAGGTTTGTTTTTTTGTTTGTTTTTTATCACTTTTACTCACAACATGCTACTTGGCAACATAGGATTCCATTCATTATGCTAAGCTAAGCTAGCGTCAAACTAAGAAAATGCATGCACCTTAAAAAAATGCTTTTGCCAAACTATTTTAATGTAGGGGACACTGAATAAGCTCTATGTCAAAAAACGGTGGAGTGTTTCTTTAAGTAAGGATGAATGGATGGTTTTGCATGATCGTTTAATTGTTCATGTTGATTGTAAGCTATGCATGGTTAGATGTGTATAACTACAAAGTTTTACAGCATGTTGTAATTTGGTGATGGGTTTGATTTGCAACAATGACACTTGTCTAATGCCTGTAAGTAAATAACTGTTTTTCTTCTTATTTTCCTGTCTCTTCAGGCTTAAATGTAAGTGCAGGAGAACTACAAAAGCATGCAAATGGATGCCAGACTTTGATTTTTCCTCAAACTGTTAACTACAGATATGACAAAAAGCTTGTTTGAACCAGTTGATCTGCAAATCATTTATAATTTCACAAGTGATATCAGCTCCCTCACCTTAAAGATATTATGTCTGAACCATATTAGGTTTTAAATCCAGTATTAAGGCTAATTTTTAGAGGAATTATGTTGTGTGTGTTGCCTAAATATTGTATATTGTTGTCTTCGCCCTAGTAGGGATGGGAAAAAGTCATTGATTTGCAGCGACCGAAACAAACCTTACACACCAAATCTCAGCGGCCGGCATCAGATGAATGGCTGACGGTCGAGGCCCGGCCAATGAGCGAACAGGAGCTGGAACATGTGGACTTTGAGTTCGATCTTACCCAAGAGGTACAGTCAAATTGTAGTAATGTTTGCTTGCATCCAGTGCTAACATGTTTAAAACCAAATTCACCCGATTCAAGCTGTTCAATCCTTCCCTGCTGGATTTAACCCTGTTTGGAGCCTGACTTTTAAAAGTTTGCATATGTGTTGAGTATCATGTGTGATGGAGCAGAAATCTATGGCTGATATAATACTACTGCCCTACAAAGGCAAAGCGCAGTAACTACACTGTAACATTTGGTCAAAAATGAGTTAAGACTTGTAATTGGCTTTATGACGTGTTCTGTCTTGTGAAAAAATATTGAATTATATCCCGTTTCTGAGATGCATTAGCACATAATCTACCCATAACATGCTTGACTGGCTGGTATAAAAACTTTAAAGGCCTTTTTCTACGTTTCTTTGTTTGAATAGTTATTGCACTTAGCCTTTGTAGGGCAGAATACAAAAGCTCAAGCTCCTAATAAGGGAAAGCACATTAATTATGTTCAGATACCCAAACTAAGTGAGAATACTGTACTTAATCTGGTGCATTTGCTGATATTTTTATTTGTTCAAAAATTAAGATGAAATTCTGATAACTTGTAAAGATCTTTATAACAGAATAGCAGACTACATACATAAAATGCATACACAGCAAAATCCCCAGTGTTAAATTAACACTGAGTGTGTGAATTATTAGAAACTCTGAACAGAGTGTTAAAGTTAATGAGATAATTAAGTGAATAATTGAGTGATAATTGAGCATTATTGAAGAACGCCTAACAAGCAGAATCACTGAAGGAGAAAACTGTAATTTTAAGTCATCATTATGATGATCAGTGTTCGCTTTAGTTGGGCTCTTGACCCTTAAATCGTTAACTTTATATTTTGTTTGGCTGCTGTACATGAGTTATAACAGCCAGATGCATAAATAGAAAAGGTGACACCATCAGGTGTCTTCAATAATACTCAATCATCACTCAATTAATAACTTAATTATCTCATAACTAACTTTAACACTGCTTTAGTGTTCATTTAACACTCTGTTCAGAGTTTATATAATTCACACTTTCAAAAAACTTAAGTATAGGTAAGTAAGTGAGTTTCTTCAGTCCGGTAGGTGTTTGTTTTGAAAATATAAGTTCTAAAGTTATTTTTACATTTACTTCATAAAAATAAGTAAAACATTTCACAGCGAAAAGACTCGTGCACCATGACCTGAAGAAGGACGGTTAAACAGATGACAGAAGATCGTGTATAACGGGTTTGTCAGGGAAAGGTTTGATCATGTTTATATTAGGGCTGTCAAACGATTAATCGGTATTAATCGCATCCAAAATAAAAGTTTGTGTTTACATAATATATGTGGGGGCACTGTGTATAATTATTTTATATATATATATATAAATACACACACATGCTTGTATATATTAAAGAAATATTTTCATGTATATACTGTATATAGATTTAGATATATATATTTACATAAATATAAATATTTTATATATAACTATTTTTTTCTTAAATATACATGCATGCGTGTGTATTTATATATATATATATATATATATATATATATATATATATATATATATATATATTATATATATATATTTCATACACACACAAACCACACACACACACAAAATAATTATTCACAGTGCACCCACATATATTATGTAAACACAAACTTTTATTTTGGATGCGATTAATCACGATTAATCATTTGACAGCCCTAGTTTATATATATGCATGTGCGTATACAGTAGGCTTTTATAGGGTTCAATTATAGTTAATTATAAGTAATAAGTTATAGAGATCTTGATTTGAGATAAACCCTGCTGATTCTTCTGTTTTACAGCCAGTGTTGGGAAAGTTACTTTTAAAAAGTAGTGCATTACAATATTGCATTGCACCGTAAAAAGTAAATTCAATTGCATTACTAAGTTACTTTTTATGGACATTTTTATGTTACTCTTGCGCATACTTTTTCTCACCTGGGCTGGGCTTGCATATTTTTTAATGACAATAAAAAGTAAAATTTTGGCAAATGTAAAGGCCCTTTCACACCATAAGTTCTCAAGTGAAGGAAATTGCAAATTCACATCTGTACACTAGAGGGTGCCGCTCAAAACAAATCTTTTAGCTGTGCTTGCTCTTCTGGATCGCAGAAGAAAGAAAAGTCACTTTTACTCCAGAAATAAAAAACAAACATAAATTTAAACAAAAGATCGATGGTGGTTAATAAATTAAAATTAAATACATAGAATATCCCTGCATTATTTAACATTTAATTATATTGTAGGCTTGTGTAATATTCTGCAGTTTGCATTTCACTTACCGTTACTATGTTTTGAGCAATACTGCTCAATTTTGAGTAAATGCATGTTCACATTTAATCTAATCATGTTGCTTCACACACAACGCCTCTACACTCACACAGGAGAGCTGTCAGTCAGTAAATGGGTTTGAAAAAGTATTGATGTAAATTTAAAAGTAATATTACTTTACTACTTGAAAAAAGTAATCTGATTACACAACTCGTGTTACTTGTAATGCCATTACCCCAACACTGGTGAACTGACTTCGCCCCTGTCCCGCCCTCAGCTGTCGACACCACAGAAGGTACCCATCCCAAAGCGACTCATGGACGTGGAAGTCAGATGAAGAGCTGACTCCAGAAGAGAAGGAGGTTCGTTCTCACACAGTAGCAAAGATAAAGAGCCTTCTGTCTAAGTCGAGGTACACTGGAAAAGTAAGATGCACACATGTAAATGGACTATGTGCTTAGATGTTGAGTCTTCTATTGTGGCATTTCAGCGGGAACGTCTATGGGACAGTTCGATGGATGCGGAGCAGTATCGATTTCTCTGAGCTGGATAACAGCTCTTCAGGCATCAGGAGAGGATCATGAGCGTCCCTCGTGCTCTCGCCACAGAGGCCTCCATCAAGAGGAAGCAGGTCATAGGTGAGTTTTATATTGAACATTGTATCATACACAATATTGTCCTGACATTTTAAAGTAATTTTAATGTTTTGTTTTGCAGCCAAAGCCATGTCTGAGAGCTAAATTGTGTTGATAAGCTCCAAAGAACAATATTTTTTGTGTTTTTTTTGTACCAAATATTTAATAATTCACATTCTATCGTTCAGAACGTTTTATATGTTTTTATTCATTACCAGCAGCGGTTTTATTATTCCAACATTGAAAATGGTTTATTTGCATGACGATATGTTTTGTTAAAATGTAATCGGTACTTAATTGTTTGCTGTGTTATGTATTTTAATAAATAATATTAAAAGTACATTTGATTGTAAAATACTTGGTGTTTTCATTGTGCAAAACTCACTGATTCATCATTGAAAATCATAAATTTTAATATTTTGAAAGATGGTAGAGAGCTCATGCTCTAAATAAAGGATATCACAAAGTTATTACACTTACATGTACTTTTTCATATCAAAACAGCAGTTCCAGATACACCATTTTTCAACTTCTAAATTGTCTCTAATTTCATATTTGTTTGCAGGCATGAGGTGTTATATTTACTAATTTAAAAGGAGTAGTTCACTTAAAAAAAGAACTTTATGCTGAATCATACTTCACCACCCATGTCATCCAAGATGTCCACGTCTTTCTTTTCTTTAGTCTGAAAGAAATTAAGGTTTTGATGAAAACATTCCAGGATTTTCTCCATATAATGCACTTTTAAAAAGACCGTTTCAGTGCAACCTGTTCCAAAGGGCTTTAAATGATTCCAGACGAATGAATAAGGGTCTTATCAAGTGAAACGATCGTTTAAGATGACAAAGTTTAAGTTTTATAAGCTCAAATGTAGGGCCCTATAAAATCCGTTTTATTTTTTCCCAAATTCCATTTTATTTTTTCCCAAATTCCGTTTTTTTCCATTTTAATTTTTGCAAATTCTGTTTTTTTCCGTTATAATTTTTGGGAATTCGTTTTTTGTACCCTTTTACTGTTATTTTAGTTGTAAAAAGAGTGTGCTTTTTATTCCGTGATCACAGAAATTATAGGGCCCTACAAATGGTCGCCTTGCTCTGTTCTGTGATGCACGGAAAATGACTCATTTTGATGAACCAAGTTTGAACTGGAGAGTCATGAGCAAGGAGCCATTTGAGCTTATAAAACCTCAACTTTGTTATCTTAAACAATCATTTCACTTGATAAGACCCTTATTCATCATCTGGAATCATTTAAAGCCCTTTGAACAGTTTGCACTGAAACTATCTTTTAGACCTTGAACCGTTTGGTTCCCATTGAAGTCCATTATGTTGAGAAAATCCTGGAATGTTTTCATCAAAAACCTTAATTTCTTTTCAACTGAAAGAAAGAAAGACATGGACATCTTAGATGACATAGGGGTGAGTAAATTATCAGCAAAAGATATTTTAAAAGTGAACTACTCCTTTATCAAGAGAATTTACTCTTGTGTACATACCCTGTATATATAAGGTAAGTTTTACAATCCAATCACAGAATCGTTTTTCTCTTTATTGATATTCACACATTGACTTGATACACACAATGGACATTTTGTCTGCAATATAATGTATCTCAGTTTCACCTCAGTTTCTGCTCATCCTTCGTGTTTAATACGAAATTTCGAGGGCTGATAAGACTGAGGTCGGATTTCCTTTTCTTGTAGGAACTATTTCTTTAATTTGTACAGAAGAAACAGTCCTCAACAAGTTCAAGTCCAAATAACATGGCACAGACGTAATTATTTCATTTAAAAAAAAATCATTTCAAAGATGCTCTCACTCTCAATCAATTACTGGAACAATTTAGGAAAAAAAAACACCAACAACAACAAAAAAGCCATTTATGTGGCTTTTACAAATGCCATTTTAAAAGTTTTTTTCTTGTCCTCTGAGTCTGTGTGCTCCTCCTGTTTCTTGAGCTCTGTGTTAGAAGGTGTTTTCTCTTCCTTCTGTGGTTCTGATGGTTGTTCGCTGGTCTTTTCTGAACCGTCCGACTCCTCGGGCACAGCAGCGCTCGGCCTCTCAGCGGGCGGATCGGGCTGTGAAGAGGAAGCACAGCAGTTTGCTCAAAACATTTGCTCACATTCTCATCTTAGTTCCCAATATGAAAATCTCAAGTATCAATATTATTTCACACCACAGCTTATTATTAGAGAGCTCAGACCTCACTAAAGCCCAGGCCGCAGTGTCTCCTGTTTCTCCCTGACATCTTCCCATCCAGACCCTGTTGATACTGGTGTTCAAGCTCTGCGTTAATCTTCTGATCCTCTGACCCTACAGACACACAAACAAATACAATATAACATCATTACAAACGATAAAAGGCCATCATACTTGTCAGTATTTGCCCATATACATATTTATTGCTATATCAGCATCAAAGCAAAAATGGCACAAAGTGTACCTTATATATATATATATATATATATATACTCTCACTCCTATATAATGAGTGTGTATTTTATGTCATTTTTGCTTTAATGCGGATCATATAGCATCAAATAGCATTGAAAGAAATTTAAAATGTTCGCATTTCGATAAAATGTCTCCCTCATGGTTTGTTTCACACAGTGTATATCAATAAGAAACTGTAAAAAGGTAGTTGTTTAATATTTTACAAGTGTACACTGCATTGTAACATAGTCCTATGTGCACAGTAAATTACAGAATATTACCGGTGGTTGGTTTAAAGGTCAGAGCATGTTCTCTAAAGCTGCACTGCAGGGAAAAGGATATGTGGCGTTAGGATGTCATCTGATCCAGTCCCCATAAAACCGGGGATTTTAAAGTGTCTCATCCAAAACAATAGGAGACTGCGATTACTTTCCAGCAACCCTTCACTTCCACCCTAGAGACTCACCGCTGCGGAAATGGGAAGTTGACTTGTGATCCCCAATAACAAGGCGTCCAGTGTGCTCTTTCTGTCAATGCATGAAAACAATTAAAGCATGAATGCGTGATGTTCATGTTCTAATTAGTTAATAATACTTGTTGGAGATGATCTAATAACAGAAAGAAATGTACCTTTCCTGCCCCCATCAGCCTCAGAAACTTCTGCTTCCTTTCATCTGTCCCTGAAATCAGCTGATGTCCATTTTGTGGATCCTGTCTGTATTGACAGGTTAAAACAGATTCAGTTGATTCATTAGTTATATAGAAAAGCACTTAACAATTACTTTTAATAATGAAATATATATTTTTAAAACATATACATTATATATATATATATATATATATATATATATATATATATATATATATATATATATATATATATACTGTATATATACACACACACACACACATTATTTATATTTAGATAAATATAAACATTAAAATGACGTTTTTCTATGAATGCAAAAAACGCATATCACCTGGAACTGAATTATCTACAGTAGCTACAGTAGTTATGTAAAATTATTTATAGCCAAAGCAGAATAAAGTACCATAAAGGCAGATAATACACTAGTAAGATGCACGTGTAACTCCTTTGGCACACGACTAACATTTAAAAATAGTTGCAACCCACTGCTAACAATCTGCTAACATTTCTGGTTCACCAAAATGCCAGATCTGCTGTAACGTTATTCAAAAATACATGATGATGGAAATCACATACTTCATCTGGAGATGCGGGTCGTTTTGTGCCTTTACATTTTTCAGTCTGAAGAACTCATTATCAAAGGTTTTTTTGCACAACAGTGGTCAAATCAACCACTGTCTGCCTGCTTCACCGTTTAACTAGCATAGCAGCTAGCAGCTATCGAGAACCTGCGCGCAATGCATCTTGGGAGTTGTAGTTACAATGACGCAAAATCGAATCTACGAGGCTGTAAATAACTTAATGTAAACCTAATACTTTGTTTGTTTGTTTGTTTTCAACAAACAATTTGACCATATTCATCCTATAGAGAGACAGCATTGTTGAAACTTAGTTAACTTTTGGGTGTTACAACAACTATACCCGCGTTAGGTTGTGCCCCGCTCCCGTTAACCGTAAGAATTTTGTTTAGGCCTAGCCTATGGATTCATTCCTACTACACATCAACACGTTCATATTATTGTTGTAAATGAGGTAACTTGTTTACATTCACTTAAAAAAAGTAGGCTAGGCCTAAATCGCTATTTTTAAGGAGAATAGAGAAAAACATAGATTATACAAATTATTAAATAAAATTTGAATTTGATGTGAATTTAGATTCGTCATGCATGCCGTTTAATCAATTAAAACAAGGTTTTTATATGTAAATAATGTGAGGCTGAGTTTGGCACGGGACTCTCTCTCTCTCTCTCTCTCTCTCTCTCTCTCTCTCTCTCTCTCTCTCTCTCTCTCTCTCTCTCTCTCTCTCTCTCTCTTCTGGCTCAGTGCGTTTATATAAACACATGAGCTCGTGGGTTGTCTAGTCTCAGAGATCCGGTCTGCCTTCACTTCCACTCAAATCCATCTGTGGAACAGAGACTGACACTCATCTTCTTCATCTTCCTCCAGACCAGCATCATTTCAGCGTCCGCTTCGACGACATCAAGCCATGGCTGTTACCGGCTGCTCTCAGTGCATCAAATATATGCTTTTCTTCTTAAACTTCATTTTCTGGGTAAGTTTGCTTGTTTACCGATATAATTTTTACTGTTCCTTGTACTACCATTGAAAAAGTCGAAAGTAATCCTATAGCTAACAAAACACTAAGACCTTTTTGCTAATGTTCCCATAAAGTTATGACGACAACGTTATCTTTTACCGTCTATGGTTTTTTCTGAATGTTCTCTGTCCAGTTTTTACTTTCAGTCGTCAAGGAAACACTTTAGGAATGTGTACTTTTAGAATGTTCTCTGAAGATTCTAAAACAAGTAGTTGCTAAAATAAAAAAAATTATATTTAAAAAACGTTCAACTAAAACCTTTCAGAAAGTTGTAAACATGTAGCTAAGTTGTGCTGGTGTTTTGAGAGCTTGATTAAAGACCAGATTAACTTTGAACAAACTTTCTTTACTGGAAGAACGTTTTTTCCACAGAGAACCTTTACATTTTCCCTGTTGGCTTTATCATGAAAAAGAAAAAAGAAAAGGTATTTTATGGTATCCTAAATTTATGTCATATTGATATTTGTATATACAAACTTGTCATTTTTATTGTTCCTAGAGTTAAATTAATCCAAAGGTCCTGATTTAAGTCAAGTCTTCCAGCAGAAAGCTAAAAAAAAGTTCTGACTCTAAACAAATCATCCATCTGAAGTGAATTAGATGTGCTTCTCTCCCCATTTCTTCTCACCAGTCTTCTCACAGATTTTCCCACAGTGTTTTTGTTGTTTTATGTCTTGTTCTGATTTCTGCAATGACTGGATTGGAAATCTACAATTATTCTGTCATCATCCCCCTCATTTCATTTCATTTTGACTTCTTTGTAGCACAAAATGAGATATTTTGAAGAAATATCCATGCTGCTGTTTTACAGAATCAAAAAGAAAATGGAAAAACAAATAGTGTTTGAGTTTAAAGGACATTTAAAATGCATACCTGTACATTAACTGGACTAATTAATAACTGCATGGCATGTCATAGATAATTTGGTGTTTGCATGCATAAATATTTTGCTAAAGCATAGTTTATTTTGCATCTCACAGTTGAGGATTTAAATAGTGTCTTCAGAGTTTGCCTTGTGTTCCTAGACATGAAGAAAATGTGAGAGCCTCCTTACAATGAGGGTTAGCTGTAGTTTTGCTTTTTTTTCACTCTCTATAATTATGTCCATGTGCTTAGGGACATGAATACACCTTAAAAGAACTGAAACACATGCGGAAGAATCACAGGCACACAAGTTGTTTTAGTAAATTTAGTTGGTCTGTGTCGATACACACATATGCTGACGATAACTTCATAAAATGTTGACATGCAGTCAAACATCACATGATGTTAAACAATGAATATAATGAGTGAGAAGCTAATTATGCTGTTTTGAGAAAAGTCAAATTAACATTTTTAGCAGCCAAGCAAACATTTTGGAATAACATTTCATTACTGGAAATAAATGATAGTTACCACATTCTTGTTTTTCAAAAACTAACACTAAAAATCACGTAATTTTCTGACTCATCTTAATAAAAGTCTACTTCCCAATGCTGCAAATTAAAATTCACGTTTTCATCCAAGACCTTCAGCTTTCATGAGAATGATGTTCTGTGATATCACATCCACAGCTCTCTCGAGATGCGTATTGTTTCCTGTCATTGTACTTTACATGTTGCCAACAAAAAAATACATCTGCCTGACATCCACCATTCTCTGAGTAAAGCTGCCGCTTCCTGAATTACAAAAAAAGAAGCAAACAGAGGGTATCACAGCAGAGCAGACTGAAGAGGACACCCACCCCTTTTGTGCGTGAATAACACTAAACCTGTCAGATGTTTCTTCCCCAAATGCAGGAAGAAATGACCTCTGGAATGACCTACGGAAAAAGAATTGAGACAAACATTTCTGGGCGATGACGATCTGTAGGATTTCAGTATTTAATGATAGTGAATCTTTTCTGAAGAGCGCTCGGTTTTTCTCTTTGGTCTTCTCTTATTTTTAGCTGGCTGGTGGAGTGATTCTGGGTGTAGCTCTGTGGCTTACGCCATGACAATCAGACCAGCAACCTCCTAATGCTCCAGTTTGAAGGGACTCAAGCACCAGGAACCTTTTATATCAGTAAGTGACATCCGCTACACACACTACAGCTGGCTAGGCCATTGATGACAAAGTTTTAATTATTAAGTTTCAATTCTATAAATATAATAGTCAGCTGCATGTAAGAGTGGAACCAACAGCTTTTTTATCCCTCAAATACCTTTATATTTAAAATGTGAAAAAACGACTAGTTTTGTTCCAATTATCCAACCTTGTTATTTAAAGGTCCAGTATTATGCCCCCTTTTCACAAGATGTAAAATAAGTCTCTGATGTCCCCAGAAAGTGTATGTGAAGTTTCAGCTCAAAATACCCAACAGATTAGAGCCAGACCGATATATTCGGCTGGCCGATATTATTCGGCCGATATTATGCTTTTTCCGAAAATATCGGTATTGGCAGTTATAATGGCCGATAAATTAATATTTCAATATTTTAGAAGGCAGGCAGCAAATGATAATTGAAAATGGTTTAATGTAGCTTTGATGGAAAGAATTTAAAAAGTGCAGATAAAGGATAAACAAGCTGACATTGTAAT
>JAQIUQ010000853.1:85000-156359 GCA_030378365.1 Hybognathus amarus | reverse complement strand
ATTGAAAGAATAATTCTGCTCCATTCCATAACAAATGCACGAAACAAGCTGACGTTTGTTGCTTGATAGACGCTAACGCACAACTACAACTTCCGCATTTATCCAGGACTACACGTAGTACGAGCGGAAACCGAGGACCTGATATGACGCGATTGACTGGCGACTCCCAGCTCACCCCTGCTCACACGCCCCGATTCCTTGGTTAAAATCTCAATTTTCTCACGATTTAAACATTGCTTGAAACATTTGGAATATTGTAAGTTATCATCTTAACTAAATATATAACACTGGCCTTGTGATTTTGGGATATTTTAATGCAAAAATCTTAGGTATTCCACCTTTAATGTTTTGTTGCACGTTTCTAAAAAATATATATATATATATTTTGGCCAATATATTGGAATATCCGATTTTAAACCAACAAATATTTGTATCGGCCTTCAAAATCCTTTATCGGTCGGGCTCTAGCTCTAACATACTGTTTTCTGCCTTACTTAGCTGGCTGAAGCGGAGAGAAAGAGAATGAAAGCCCTGTGAATATGCAGGCCTGAAAGACGGACACGCACACTAAAAAATGCTGGGATGTTTCAACCCAACTTTGGGTCAAATATGGACAATCCCAGCCATTGGGTTCAATTTTTAACAACCCAACATTTTTTAGAGTGCACGTCACAAATCCTAATGCTGCCTTTAACACACAACATGATGTTTGACAGGTTATTATTAATGAGAGCCCATGTTACCCTGCTGCGGCAGAAACGAGTCCGGCTGAATGAGTGTGTGTGCGCCTCTCCACACACTGTATGCACGCACATCTATAGCCGCTCTGATGCGTCAGATTTCACAGCCAGATCTCATCAGAATCAGAGCACTCTCAACATCACTTCACAAAAGTGCTTTCGGACACGCAAGCAAGCTCTTACAGCAGCTCTGAGATTAAAACAACAGGCGAGAAAACTCCACACGCCATGCTAAACAAACGGCAGGCCACGTCCAATCCAAAATCCACTTGTGTACATGGAAAGTGATTAAACCACCACAGGGAGTGAGACACTTTGAAGTGAGATTTTTCTTAATCATGTTCTCAGGCGCACACTCAGCCACAGTCTGAATGTGCGCTAAACAAGCTAAATTTGTGATACGTGACCGCTTTTATTTATTAATATTATTTCGGTAAATAAATCAGGGCCTTAAAGGAGTAGTTCACTTTTCAAAAAACTTTTGCTGATCTCACCCCCATGTCATCCAAGATGTCCATGTCTTTCTTTCTTCAGTCGAAAAGAAATTAAGGTTTTTGATGAAAACATTCCAGGATTTTTCTCCATATAATGGACTTCAATGGGAACCAAACAGTTCAAGGTCCAAAAGACAGTTTCAGTGCAGCTTCAAACTGTTCAAAGGGCTTTAAACGATTTCAGACGATGAATAAGGGTCTTATCAAGAGAAACGATCGCTCATTTAATAAATAAACAACAACGTTTAAGTTTTATAAGCTCAAATGCTCGTCTTGCTCTGTTCTGTGATGCAAGTTCACGACTCTCCTGTTCGAACTCGTTCATCAAAATCTCAAAATTCATTCGTTTCGTTCATTGAATGAACCAAAGGATTAATTCATTTTGATTAACAAGTTCGAACAGGAGAGTCACAAACGTGCGTCACAGAACAGAGCAAGGCGAGCATTTGAGCTAAACTTGAACTTTTTAATTTATTTATTAAATGACCAATCGTTTTGCTTGATAAGACCCTTATTCATCATCTGGAATCGTTTAACCCTCTGGGGTTGTTCGTTTCAGAGTCACACTTGAGGTGTTCTGAGTCCAAATGTGACCCAAAGGGCGGGAATCATATTTAAAAAAAAATCATAATTTTTGTTGTTTTTTTTTTAACTTATTTTTTTATAATATTTTTTCATTTCCTTTTTGGTGTTTTGAGAAAATTTATACAAAAAAAATTATAATTAATATTAATGCAATAATTGTGACCAATTTCCCCCCATAGAACATAATAGAAAAAATATTCAAAAAATATATATATATATATATTTTTTTAAAGGTGAATTTCATTTTAGAGTCAAGCCTAGGCCTCATAAAAGCAATTTTTGAAAAGGAGATGGATGCCATACAAACTGAGCATTTTAAAAATGCAAAACACATCTATAATATCTGAATTTTTTGGTGTGTTTGTGTATAAAAGTGTGTTTGTGTGTGTGTGTGTGTGCCTGGATGTGTCTGTTTTGCACTCTTGATGTTTATAGATTCAGCCCTTCACTGTTGTGTGCTTTTTTTCAAGATCGTGGCTGATTTGTAGATTGTACGCACAGAAAAACTCCGTATTTTCACATTTTTGCCAATTTCCCGAACACCCCAAGTGTGACTATTTTTTTTACAACCACTTAGACTATTCACATCCTGTCTCCAATTTTTTGGGGTGTTCAAATACAAAATACCAACAAAGTCACCAAATTTCGGACCATTCTGAGGAAGCTGTGATTTTTAAATTTTTTTTATTTAAATTCTTCGGGACCATTTGGGCCGAACCACCCCAGAGGGTTAAAGCACTTTGAACAGTTTGCCGTTTGCACTGAAACTGTCTTTTGGACCTTGAACCGTTTGGTTCCCACTGAAGTCCATTATATGGAGAAAAATGCTGGAATGTTTTCATCAAAAACCTTAATTTCTTTTCGACTGAAGAAAGAAAGACATGGATATCTTGGATGACATGGGGGTGAGTAAATTATCAGCAAAAGTTTTTTCAAAAGTGAACTACTCCTTTAATGCATTATATCTAAACAAAAACATATTTTTCCAATGGAGCTTTAGGATGATTCACTGATTTTCAGTGTGGACTTGAACGTCTAAATTTCGGGTAAAATGTTCCACAGCTATCTATCGTCTCTCCCTGGGGCAGAGAGCATGATGGGAAAGAAAGTGATGAATTCCCATACCATCCTGACAAGACATTCTTCTCCGTCTGAAACAGCTGCTTATCTCGACTTCAGTGTTTTACTGAAGAGAGAAGCAACTGAGATATGAGAGGAAAGATGTCAGACGAGAAAATAGTGAGATATAAAGATGGAGGAGGAATGAACTCATCCACACACTTATACTGATAACATCCGAGAGAAATCTGAGACTCATACTAGGACAGCAGAGCAGTACAGTTTTTTTTAAAGGCCAGTAAAAGGAGATCAAAATATGTTGATTGTCAACCTCAATAGGACAAATTAAATGTTCTGCTTAGTGTTAGTGTTAGGTAGTGCTATAATTGTCATTGAGGGCTGAAAACAGACTCTGGGATGTACATGAAGCTGATGACTCGCCTGTCATCTCTGGTGTGTGTCCTACATACTCTCTGACGGTCCTCTTGTGACTGCACATTCTCGGATGCTTATAACATGACTATTCACCATAAGTGTTTCTGATTGTGACCCAGTTCTGAAGTTACACACACACACACACACACACGCACACACACACACACACACACACACACACACACACACACACGTTTATGAAGTATCTGACTCAACTCTGTCTTGCTTGCTCTATCACTTGCTCTCACAATCCCAAGCTACAGAATTTCTCACACAGGAGACAAATGTTTCTCTCCCAGTCTCGCCTGCCACCACAAACATGTCTTCCCGAGTGGGTGACGTTTCTTGTGTTTGCATTGACAATGCTCCGATGATTTTGTGGTGTAATTTGACTTCTGTGAGAGATTCACTTGGCCCTTTATCTATATTCCCATTTTCTGAGCGTTTTACTTCATTTCCCATTTTTACAGAACCACAAGCTGTGTACTTTGGCAGATGGGGATACAAATCTCTATTTTTCTAGCTAATCTCTGCACTCCCACTGAAGAAGCCTGTATGAACTACGTGTGTGTGTGTGTGTGTGTGTGTGTGTGCAACTCCCACTTCCCGAAGGCCACTTTGTTCAGCTCTCATCATGAAGTTAGCAGTTCATTGTTGGAGCATGAGAGGATAATCATCACTTTCTGGAACCTTCCGGCACTCCCAACCCTTCAGACCATCAGACACGCAGGCTTTATTTCACAACAAGAATGAACAGAGACAGCTTGTGTGTGACATGTTTTGAGATAAAGATGATGAAAGTAAAAGCACACACAACAATATATATACACACACACACACACACACACACACACACACACACACACACATATATATGTAAGCAATAAGGTACGAGAGGCTGTGCTGTATCGTGAAATAAGTAACAGCTGAAGGGCGTTGTTAGGCACGACGCGAAGCGGAGTGCCTGCAACCCCTTCAGCTGTTACTTATTTCACGATACAGCACTTGCCTCGAGTATCTTATTGCTTTTATAAAACGGTTGCCACACAATATTAAAGTAAAAAACAATATAAGTGCAACTTTCTTGAAGTAAAATCACTAAAAGCTTACCTTCCGCTGGAAAAAATAGTCCCCGAGTGTGAACTGCAACAACGTTCCAATGTGTAAAATGCATGAAAGCTCAAATAAAAACAACATAGAACCGCAGTGTTGCGCAGCGATCAATAGAACCGTTGGGTGAAGCGGTCGTAGCCGTGTTTTATCGTGAATAAAGCACAGCTCTTGACCAATCAGAATCAAGGATTCGAACTAACCGTTTTATAAATATATATATATATATATATATATATATATATATATATATATATATATATATATATATATATATATATATATATATATATATATATATATATGAAGAGTTCAGATGCAAAAGCCTCTAAATGCCATTTGAAATTTTCTTCTAAAATGATCATTTTTATCAAGCTTGTATATTAAAGTTCAGTAATTTCACTTAAATGGCAATGAAGATTACCTATCAATTGTCATTTAAGTGAAATTACTGAACTTAAATATACAAGCTTGATAAAAATGGTCATTTTAGAAGAAAATTTCAAATTGCATTTAGAGGCTTTTGCATCTGAACTCTTCATACACACACACACACACACACACACACACACACACACACACACACACACACACACACACACACACACACACACACACACACACACACACACACACACACACACACACACACACACACACACACACACACACACACACACACACACACACACACACACACACACACACACACACACACACACACACACACACACACACACACACACACACACATACACATATATATTTATAAGGGCTGTCAAATGAATAATCATGATTAATCGCATCCAAAATAAAAGTTTTTGTTTACATGATATATGTGGGTGCACTGTGTATACATTTTATATATATAAATACACACACAAATGCTTGTATACATTTCAGAAAGATTTCCATGTATATACTGTATATAGATTTATATATAAATATAAATATTTTATATATACATAATATTTTTTTCTTAAATATACATGCATGTGAGTGTATTTATATACATACAAATTAATTATACACAGTGCACCCTCCACATATATCATGTAAATATATATATTAGGGCTGTGCAAAAATTAATTGCGATTAATCACATCCAAAATAAAAGTCTGTGTTTACATAATATATTTGTGTGTGCTGTATATAATTATTTTGTATATATAAATACACACACATGCATTAAGAAAATGTGTTATTCATATATAAAATATTTATAATTATATTTATATAATATAGATTATGTATTTATATATATATATATATATATATATATATATATATATATATATATACACAGAATTTAAGCGCAAATAATTCTTAAATATATACATGCATGCATAGGTATTTATATATACAAAATAATTAATACAGCGCACACAAATATATTATGTAAACACACACTATATATATATATATATATATATATATATATATATATATATATATATATATTCATTATAAAAATATATAATTCTATTTAAAATAAACATTTTCTATTTGAATATATTTTAAAATTTAATTTATTCCTTTGATCAAAGCTACTTAGAAAGCTATTTCTCCAGTTTTCGGTGTCACATGATCCTTCAGAAATCATTCTGATATTATGAATTTATGCTCAAGAAACATTTGTTCATCAATGTTGACAACTTAATATTTTTGTGGAAACTGATTCTTCCTCCAGGATTCTTCAATTAATAGAAAACATTCATCAAAAGAGCATTTTTTAAATGGAAATCTTTTTTTAAATTATAAATGTCTTTCTCTCTCTATTGATCAATTAAAAAAAAAATTCCTTAAATTATACGGCATATTGGTATATAATATTATAAACAGTGTAACAAACTTGTTGGGTTTAGAGGTGCGTGTTAGCAAATGTCACTTGGTTTAATATTTAGCTTTTTTATCTTATGCAATGACATTCAGACATTATAAGTGTGGCTTTAGTATCCATATACCTCAGTAGGCAACTGTGCACAGCATATTTAAACCCATTTAGCAAATATTTGTACTCCTTTTGATCACCAAAATGAAATATTTAAATGTTTTTTTTTCCTTGAAAAACATCTCCATGCCTTAAAATAGCTGTAACGTAACTCGACACCCTCGTCTCATTTAGTATACGCGCATCCATGAATATGCAAATTAGCTAAACTGTGTTTTTTGAGACTGTCTTTCTTTCACTGCAGTTAAGGAGAAAATACTCAGTAATGGTGTTGACTTGTGTGAATTTGCAGATGGTTTGTCTTAAAGCACATTAAAAACACCACATACACATATTAACAACATTAAAAGCTGGATTTTCACCACAGGGGGACCTTAAGTCAACAAAACAGATCCCTTTGAGAAAATGCGCTCACAGTCCTTCTGTTTTGCTGCCTGCTGATTATAATCCAACCAGACCTGGAGCCGTGCCAGACCTCGACTCAAGAGGGCCACTTCAGCACAACACACATACTGTACTTAGGGCGCACTTTAAACTGGTGTGCTTTCTAAGGACTGGTTGAGTGTAGAGAGACAGGAAATGTTTTCTCATACAGTCTTGTACAGTCTTGAAAACTTGTATTATGAAAACTCTTTCAGTTATGCTATATATATACAAGCAACGACATGCATATAGTCAGTGTAAAAATAGTATGTGGAGACCATAAACCGTAGTAAAACTTTGTTTTTGGACTATTTAAGGAATGCTTATTGAGTGTTTTAGCTTTTCTACATGCCTTGGCATATGATTAGTGTGTGTTTTGGAGTGACTTACAGAGGTGAGGATCTGGAAGCCGCAGTGGAGGACTTCGATGTACTGGTATTCCAGCAGACAGCCCATGATTTGTATATAGGACTGTGTATCCGCAACGCGCTCTTCACTGGAGACGCATCCCGGCCCGTGCTCGCTCCACCAGGAACGGTGTGCTGAGATGTTAAAGGTCAAGAGGTTGCTGTCCTGAAAGGAAAGAGGGGAGTTGTTGTCATTAGACTCAATATAACCGATAAGAGAGTGTGTGCTGTAAAGCAGGCATGCATAATTTAACACAGGGCTGACAAAGGATCATCTGATCCATAAACATGAGATGGAGGAAAGGTATACTGTATATACAAAAATGCTGTGATTATTTTTATAACTAGAGGGTGGAACTGGGCCCTCATTAAATGATGGAATAATGATGTTAAAAAATAAATATAATAGGCATAATTGTGGAAAAATATCTAATATTTGAGTTACTTAACCCTCATGTGCTCTTCGTTTCGGAGTCATACTTGTTATCTTCCCGGTCAAAAGTGACCGGACACCTAAAAATGAAACTTTCTCCATCCCAGTAAAACCAATGCAATTGATTTTTGTTCTATAATATTTATTCTTTTTAATTTAGTATTTTGAGACAATTTAATTGAATTTATTCATATTTATGCAATATTTATGGTTTATTTAACCATGGAAATATATATATATATATATATATATATATATATATATATACTTTTTTTCAAAAAAATATTAATGCAGTATTTTAGTTTAATATAGAGTCTAGGCCTTCAGAATTATTATTATTTTTTTTTTTTAAGAAAATTAGCACCATCTGGTTACAGTATAGAGAAAAAGCGTAGAATCATGGTGTAACCACTATATGACATGTACAGCTCTCTATGGAGAGGCATGTGAATTCCCCAGCTGTTTATGAACACTTTTTTTGTTGTTGTTGTTGGTGGATTTAAATATATAGTTGAAACAATCTCAAAAACTATTTCTCATAAAAAAAAATCACAATTTTTTTATTTTTTTACAATTTCCCATTCATTTCCTATGGGAGTCATTTTTGACCAAAGACCACAAGTGTGACTATTTTTTTTAAGACCACAGATCATGATCAAATTTTTTTGTGTGTACACATACATAATGCCATAAAAGTCACCAAGTTTCGTAACATTGCGACGAAGCTGTGATTTTTAAAAATTCAAAACATACTTTTTGAAATCAAAATGTATTGGTGTGTACGTGTATAAAAGTGTGTTTGTATGTGTGTGTGTGTGTTAGTGGGTGTGTCTGTTTTGCACTCTAGATGTTGTAGAGTGTCACCCCTTTCCTGCGGTGTACTTTTTTTTTGAATTGTGGCAGTTTTGTAGATTGTACATACAAAAATTCAGATTTTTTTTCCTTCCCATTCATTTCCTATGGGTCGGTTATTTTTGACAGAAGAGCAAAAGTGTGACTCATTTTTTTACGACCACTTAAATTGCTCGAATCATGACCTCAATTTTTTGTGTGTTCACATACCCAATGCCATAAAAGTCATCAAGTTTCGTAATTTTCTGAAGAAGCTGTGATTTTTAAATATTCAAAACAGATTTCTTTAATCACAATTTATTGGTGTTTTTGTGTATAAAAGTGTGTATGTGTGTGTGTGTGTGTAGGGGTGGGTATGTCTGTTTTGCACTCTAGATGTTGCAGAGTGCCACCCCTTCAATGCTGAGCACTTTTTTTCTGCATCGTGGCCGATTTGTAGATTATACACACAAAAATTCTCAAAGTTTTTGTCAATTTCACATTCATTTCCTATGGTCGGTCATTTTTAACCGAAAGAGCACAAGTGTGACTATTTTTTTTACGACCATTTAGCCTGCTCGGATCATGACCTCAGTTTTATTTTTGTGTTCACATACCCAATGCCATAAAAGTCACCAAGTTTCGTATCATTCCGATGAAGCTGTGATTTTTAAAATTTAAAAACAGAAAATTTTTCGGTCAGAAATGACCAAAGACCACCAGAGGGTTAAAATCTTTTTATTTGTTTCTTCCTAATTGTCCTTGAAATAGTGACGATTATTGTTGCATTAGCTTTACTACTAGATATATTTATGTAGAAGAGAAATAAAAAGCCGGCTGAAATGAGTCACTGTCGGCATCGGTGAACACATAATGGGCCAGTTTCAGTTTGGGTAGAAGTATATGGTGTTTTATAAAAAAATAAAAATCATAGAAGTCTGTTGAAGATGAAAGAGCAGAGGAGGGGAACAGGAGAGGAAGAGCAAGGGAAAAGGAGAGATCTGGGCATGGGGGCCCATAAGATTATCTTGTCCCGGGCCCAGGCAAGACTGTCAGCTGGCCTGCTTGTTACCACTGTGCAGGCTGGTGGTGGTGGTGTAATGGTGTGGGGGATGTTTTCTTGGCACACTTTAGGCCCCTTAGTGCCAATTGGGCATCGTTTAAATGCCACGGCCTACCTGAGCATTGTTTCTGAACATGTCTATCCCTTTATGGCCACCATGTACCCATCCTCTGATGGCTACTTCCAGCAGGTTAATGCACCATGTCACAAAGCTTGAATCATTTGAAATTGGTCTCTTGAACATGACAATGAGTTCACTGTACTAAAACGGCCCCACAGTCACCAGATCTCAACCCAATAGAGCATCTTTGGGATGTGGTGGAATAGGAGCTTTCGTGCCCTGGATGTGCATCCCACAAATCTCCATCAACTGCAAGATGCTATCCTATCAATATGGGCCAACATTTCTAAAGAATGTTTCAGCACCTTGTTGAATCAATGCCACGTGGAATTAAGGCGAAAGGGCGGTCAAACACAGTATTAGTATGGTGTTCAATATCAAGAAATATATCAAATTTCATAAAATCAGTGAAAAATATGTTTAGCTACAGCATCCCAGCCCTACTATCATTTTAGGAAAAACGTTGTATTTTGCAAACCAAAATGTTTTCAGTCACAATTCAACAGCATATCAAATTAAATAAATTATTTTGACTCCCAATTCACATGTTCCTGCAAATGAAGTGACCACGATGTGTCTTTGTCTGTATCACATGGTCCTGAACGCTGCATGTCACTGCAAATGCTCCTCGTATCCTCACAGATACATCAGATGTAATGGATTCTGTCAATACACACAGTTCTCAGGCAGCATGAGATTAATGACACTTGTCAAACCCAAAACTTATGGACTTTCTACGCTTATTAGAGAGTAACTCGTCCTTGACCTCTTTCTGGCTAATGGAGGCACAGTGGCGTTCGTCCTCTTCATCATCAGTGGGCATTATCATTATACGTGTCACTATATGTCATAGAGAAGTGTGTGTGCTCGTGTAGGGGGTTCGATACAGACCGTCCTGTCTCGTATTTAATCACAGTCACAGTGTGAGGCTGACAGACACAGCCTGCAGCCATGCATGAGAGGACAACCCCACACAAACACCTCAATCAATGAGACCGAGAGAAAGAAAGAGAGAGAGAGTCCCAACCACTTAATATGCTTTCCCTCTTCAGCAAAAGTACATGACTTCGTGTTCAGTGAGTTAATATGGTACTTCATTATCTCAACGTGACAGATTTTTTCACATTCATGTCGTGTCTGGAATTATTGTAACTCTGAAACTCATTGGTCTGCGTTGTGTTAGCGTTCGCTGAATTTCTCGAAGCTAACGTAGATCTCTGCAGCTGTGCTCTTGATGATAGCAAAATACTTCATCACTAAGTATATGGCTGTAACTATTGTTAATTAATTTGTTTTATTGTGTTATTCTAATAATTTTGATTCGTCTACTTGGATTTTATTTGTTCTTTTGCATAAATTTGAAATAAACATTTGGAAAAAAAAATTAATTATGTATCATTTAACCCTCTGATGGTCTTCCTTTAGGAGTCCCTCACTGGGCCTTCCCGGTCAGAAGTGACCGGAGGCCTGAAAATGAAACTTCTTCCATCCCAGTAAAACCAATGCAATTTATTTTTGTTCTATAATATTCATTCTTTTTAATTTAGTATTTTGAGACAATTTGATTGAATTTATTAATATTTATGCAATATTTATGGTCTATTTTTTCAATGGAAATATATATATATATATATATTTTTTTTTTCTACATATATGTTTTTTTTAAATGATTAATAGAGTATTTTTGTTTACTATAGAGTCTAGGCCTTCAGAAAAAAAATGTTTTTGAAGAAAATTAGCACTATCTGGTTACAGTAAAGAGAAAAAGCGTAGAATCATGGTGTAACCACTAGATGTACAGCTCTCTATGGAGAGGCATGTGAATTCCCCAGCTGTTCATGAACACATTTATATTTTTGGTGGATTTGAATATATAATTGAAACAATCTCAAAAACTATTTCTTATTTTTTTTAAAAAATAAAAAAATAAAAAAATAAAAAAAGTGAATTTTTGTGTTTTTGTCAATTTCCCATTCATTTCCTATGGGGGTCATTTTTGACCAAAGACCAAAATCGTGACTAATTTTTTTATGACCACTTAGCATGCTCAGATCATGACCTCAATTTTTTTTGTGTTCACATACCTGATGCCAGAAATGTCACCAAGTTTCGTAACATTGTGATGAAGCTGTGATTTTTAAAAATTCAAAACAGATTTTTTGTAGTCTGAATTTATTGGTGTGTATGTGTATAAAAGTGTGTTTGTATGTGTGTGTGTGTGGGTGGATGTAAATTGTTTGCACTCTAGATGTTGTAAAGTGTCACCCCTTTACAGCAGTATACTTCTTTTAAGAATCGTGGCCGATTTGTAGATTGTACAAACAAAAATTCAGAGAAAATAAATTTCCCATTCATTTCCTATGGGTCGGTCATTTCTGACCGAAGACCACGAGTGTGACTATTTTTTTACGACCACTTAGCATGCTTGGATCATGTACCTCAATTTTTTTTTGTATTCACATACCAAATGCCAAAAAAGTCACCAAGTATCATAACCTTCCGATGAAGCTGTGATTTTTAATAATTCAAAACAGATAATTATTCGGTCAGAAGTGACCGAGGACCATCAGAGGGTTAATAGTCACCTTTTCTGGACTATTAGTCATTCAAACCCTCCTAAACACTGCCAGTGTATTGATGTTCACATGGAGGTCCACACAAAAAAATATTGATTGAGACTTGACCAAAAGTGAATATGTCTGAGTGGATTATTTAATTATTTGCACCGGTCTGACACATTCGATTTGATTTGCACGATGGCAATGCTTCATCTCACACTATTGCTTGCCTGTATTTCATGCATTATTCATAAAGAGAACTGAAAGTTTCAAAAATTCTTGATTTTAACCATTATTTTTTCAAGGTTTGAAATGTGCTTGAATGCTTTTCAAACATTTCAATCGGTGTATTTTGTACTACCTGGAATCCAAGGCTATTTATTTCATGACTGAATGAGCTCTTGATTAGGCAGGACTTCACAACATGTGGCCAATAATGAATAATCATTTTCCTTTAATAAAAGTATAGTTTAATATTTTATTAAAAACACCTTTGAAAAGCACGGACTGCCACTGCTGATAAACATTGTGATACAGAAAGACTGGCATATTGTGTGTGTGTGTGAGAGAGAGAGATACAGACAGACAGACTGTATATTGTGTGTGTGAGACAGACAGATAAATGAATTGAGAGACAGACAGAATCTACAGTAGTCACACTGTTTGCTAGTCTTCTCCTCACTGTCCAGTTGTAATCAATCTAACAACAGGGGGTCGTGAAAGCAGGATGATATTATCATATTGTGTAAGACAGTACCGACAGCAGTGGGACAGTCATATTTGGAGGCGTTGCGGTGGGCCGTGTTAATGAAGCGGGCTGAATAATGGGGTGTTACGGGGAGCAGGTGGCAGAGGGCCGGGCTCAGGCATTAACCCAACAGATGGACACACACCGCTCCCTCGTTGCTACATATGGACAGCAGGAGGACAAGCGGATAATGGAGAAACACACACACACATATAAACACACACAGACAGAAAAGAAAGGATCAATGCGCTTCTACTCGCTGCTTTCTGGACAGCAGATTTGTCTGCAAAAGCTCATGAATATTCATGTAATCTGACTTTACAGAGGTTGGGGGGTGTTTGGGAGAAGGACGTCCCACCTGTGACAGCACAGGGAAAAAGGGAGGGAGTGACGGAGCGTGACTGTGAGACAGGGGAGAAGACGACGAGGATGAAAGGAAAAACTAAAACGAAGGTGGGATGAATTGTAAACAGTTTACGCTTCCAATCTCTTTTGTTGTTAAAGTCTCTGTAAAGTCTAAATTAAGTACACTCTAAAAAAAAATGGTGCTAAATAGCACTAAAAGTGGTTCATTGGCTCGTAATCATAGGGGAACCATTTTAAGTGCCATATGGCACTTACCTTTTCATATGGTGCTATGTAGAACCATAAGAGGTTCCATAGAGCATGGTAACCATCCCAGAGAACCACTGAAGAACCGCTGAAGAACCAAACTGGGCTTAGTGGTGCTATATAGCACCATGACCACCGCAAAGAACCCCTGAAGAACCTTTTTTTTTTAGAGTGTATGTGTTCTGAGTTTGTCACACCACAGAAAAATGTGTTATTAGCCACCCAGACAAATTTGAATGATAAAAAAGCCGGCAAATGCTTAAAATAAATCAAAATCCTGAAAAACTTAGCATTATTCTCTGCTCTCAAATGCTGGGGGCGTGTCCACTGGAAACCACACCCACTCGCGGGATAGCTGCCGACGGTGACATTAGGCGATCCTGTTTTCGGGACGGGAGGATGAAGGCCGAGGCGGGAGATAGTCGTTTCAGCCCCGTTCACCAGTAACAGCGGATTATCAGTGAATCCCAGTCATCTCTGAGGAAAGTTTATAAAACGATCCCGTGTAAAATGATCACTAGAGAGGCGGGTGTTGGCGGTGATCCTCAGCTCTTCATCAAGGTGGCTCTTCACAAAATGAATCCACCTCTTCTTGATGTGATCGTTTTTAAGGAATTTAAATAAAGACACCGATCTGTTTTGTACTTGATCACATCCAGGTAGTAGCCTAGGCATTTCCGTGTCGAAGGCATAGCTAGCTAGTAAACTGTAGGCTGTAGAAACTAATAGTACTGACAGTAACTCGCGATTGAGCGACGAATGCGAATGAGCTCTATTGTTAGGGGAGGGGCCTCAGGGGCTCCAGGCATCATCAAGTAGGGGCGTGTCCACGAGCTTAGGGCTCCAGTGCGTCATCGAGCCCCGTTTTAGCCCCGCCCAAAAAATCCGGAAAATAGCAATGGTGAAAAACTGTTTAATGGTCTAAAGCCCCGTTCGCACTGCCAGCCATACACATATACACTAGACATCACCTTGGGGTTCTAAGCATGCATCAAAACTGCCGCCATCTTGGAACAGGGGTCTTGTCATAGGAAGTAGCTAGGTAACCCTGCTATCTCTGTCTTTACTTCAAATTCATTGATGGTGGCGGACTTTTGTGCAGCGTATGATGTTGACGGATGAAAGCTGAACTAGGAAGAATGTTTTTTTTTTATTAAACTTTATTTTTTTCTGGAAACAATGATTAATACATGTCTGACCGTTGGAACAAACAAACAAAAAAACGAGAAAATCGCATTCATGACGATTTATGGTGATTTTATTTCCGTTACACCTGTGTCTACAATGACGCTGATGCATTAAAGTAGAGCGGCTCCCCTGTTTCAAGATGGCGGCTCTATTGACGCATTTGTTCCATTGAACTGCCGTAGCCAAGGTGACGTCTCAGTGTATGACCGTCAGCGATTTTGTCGCTGTGGTGCTAGGCTCCGTACTGTGATGTCGCTTGTGGGAGTTCGTAGTGCTGTCGCTCTGATGCTATTGGTAGACTGTACGTCTAGCCATATCTAAAATACCATCACAAGTGATATATACAACTATATCATTGTAATTTGACTTGGAATAAATGACTTTTAAGGCTAAAAAGAAACCGTATGCTGTTGGGAGAGTGTTTTATATTACCACAGCAGTGTTCAGTGGATTAAATCATTTACTAGATTAACGATCGATCAATGAACAAATTAAACGTACTTCATACTGTCATAAATTCTAAAAAAGTCATTCGAATTTGACAAATAATCAATTTTCTTGTCCCTAACAGTCGTATTGCATACGTAATAACGTAATGCAGGGGAAATTGTAAAATGAACTGCAGCAGTGCTAAACGTGCATCATAACATTAAAGGGTTAGTTCACCCAAAAATGAAAATGAAGTCATTAATTACTCACCCCCATGCTGTTCTAACCCCATAAGACCTTCGTTCATCTTCGGAACACAAATGAAGATAATTTTGATTAAATCTGAGAGCTGGATCACTCCTTCATAGACTGCCTAAGGGACTGGCTCTTGAACGGCCCATAAAGTCATTAAAGAAAATGTTTAAATATTCCATGTTCCTACAGTGGCTCAATTATAAGTTTATTAAGCGAAGAGACTACTTTATATGCGAAAGAACATAAATAACGACTTTATTCGACTATTCCATTACTTCCTTATAAGCGCATGCGACGAGAGCCGAGAACTGAGATGAGGAAGGTATTCTTCGACTACTTTTTGTTACCTGGCTGCTCACCGCTTAGAGTACTACCGCCACCTACCGTATAAGATGATGTGCTGATATAGCCAGAGCGCCTTATATATGGATCTTATCTTATACGGTAGGTGGCGGTCATACTCCTAAGCGGTGAGCAGCCGGTAACAAGAAGTACTCGAAGAAGAACGTCCTCATCTCAGTTCTGGCGCATGCGCCCATAAGGAAGTAATGGAATAGTCGAATAAAGTCGTTATTTATGTTTTTTTCGCACAAAAAGTAGTCTCGTCGCTTGATGAACTTATAATTGAGCCACTGTAGGCACATGGAATATTTAAACATTTTCTTTAATGACTTTATGGCCGTCAGAGCCAGTCCCTTAGGCAGTCTATGGAGGAGTGATCCACCTCTCAGATTAAATCAAAAATATCTTTATTTGTGTTCCGAAGATGACGAAGGTCTTACGGGGTTGGTACAGCATGGAGGTGAGTAATTAATGATTTAATTTTCATTTTTGGGTGAACTAACCCTTTAAAAACACTCGAACTATAACGTTAAATGCATGAATTAAACTCGCTGAAACTGTCGACAGTTTCTTTTCCATGTTTCATTTTTCGACAGTTTATTTTTATTATCCATGTTTGTGGTTAGTCAAATCATATAAAACAGTGAAATCATCCTCGAACTCTTTCTGTCTTGCCTGCACTCGAGACAGCGACACGTGAGCTCTACTGAAAGTCTTCTTTCCTATTGGTTGTCGCTCGCGAAATATTGCTTCTCATTTGCATAAAGTTGAAATTTCTCAACTTTTGTCGCTTGTCTCTTGACACGCCCACATTCTGTCACCAACGGTCACTGTCGCTTCGTGTCACCAGAAGTTGCCAGCGCTCCATTGAAATAAATGGGATCATGTAGCTGCGTGTCGCTGGCAGTGTGAACGGGGCTTAACTTCACAATTCACTACTTCAAAGTCTTTGTAATATGTTTTAGCAATAAATTTCTAACATTTATAATCGGTTTAATTAGGTTTTTTTTAGAATTGCCTTTACAGAGACTTTAAGAGTCCAAATAAACAGCCCTCTTCCTTATGAGCAATGAACAAACCAAACAGACTCCAATAAGTATGACCCAGGCATCAGTTTTTTGGCCAATTATTCCCTTTATCCTGGGATAATCTGCTCCATTTCGCCCCATGCAGCTGTGACAACAGTGAACAAGAGTTCTGATATAACAGCAGCTCATTACACATGCACCAGATTTAGTCAGCACGCATCTATGAGACTTTAAGATGTTCTCATCCAGTCTCGCTCCAACTTCTGAAAGAGGATAAGTGCCTTTAGTTGTGGGAACAAGAAATCTGAGGCCAGGAAACTGGGCCAAGCAGGAGTCAAAAACAAGCACACACACACACCGAGAGTAGAATGTGTAAATTATACAGCGAGCTTGTTTCTCACTGCTTAGACACTTGGGGATGAGTGTTTATGTACATGACCTGTCAGCACATGTAGAGAGAAGTGTATCATGGGATGGGTTAGGGATAACACACAACGGCTTTTCCAAAAGGCTCTCATCTGACTTCAAGACACTCACACAGCATGTGTCTAGAGATGTGTTACTCTTACAAACCTAAGACACTTGGCAACCAAATACACAAAGGTTTTGGTTTTAGGACGGCTTGTCAGACAATCTGTAAAAGCACACTAAATGGTGCTGTTTATCTGTAAAACAGGGTCATTAAAGGAGAACTCTGTCACAAAATTAACCTTTGGTCTAATAAAACATCGGTACCTAGCTCGACCGTTCTCTGAGATTGTTTTCATGATAATTCGAATGTAAAGAGTTTTATCTCTAAAAACTGTTTAGCTTATAACACTAGTGTATGGGGGCATATAATAAGTGAAGAGAAATCGTTAGTTAATACCATTAACAAGGCTCAAAATTGCTACACTAACATGTAGGGACCGTCATTATGTTACGGTGTTAGTGTGGGGCTATTTTGAGCCTTGTTAGTGATATAAACTAGCAATTTCTCTTTACTTATTATATGCCCCCATACACTAGCGTTATAAGCTAAACAGTTTTTAGAGATAAAACTCTTTACATTCAATTATCATGAAAACAAATCTCAGAGAACGATCGAACTAGGTGTCAGTGTGTAATTAGAGCAAAGGTTCATTTTGTCCCAAGTTTCTCCTTTAAATTGCCTGATACTCTTAAACATTCACAGCTGACCCATGTGTTATTTACCTTCGTCAGACCTCCAACCTCCAGGTAGAAGCAGATGATGAAGACATTCCAGGCCACCCACACTGCGGTCCACACCGTATACTGCCGAAAAAGATGGACAATTCATCACTCATTCAACACAACACACTCAAAACACAGCAACATCAGCACAATGTACTTTGTTACTACAAAGGAACTGTCTGTATTTTCACAGGTATGTTACCATACATATTTTGAATTAGCCATTTCATTGAGTTGAAGAAAATGTCTGTAAAGTTAACATTTTTCTTTGGATTTGTTTTCTGACAGTGTACACAACTGTTCAAAATCTTTGAATAATCAATTTTTTTGTATTTAATGATCACCAAGGCTGCATTTATTTAAACTTTAATATTGTGAAATATTATTACAATTCAAAATGACTGTTCTCTGTTGTAAGCAAACGCAAACGCAAAGGATTTTCAGCATCATTCATTACTCCAGTCAAAAGTGCCACATTTTCCTTCAGAAATCATTATAATATGAGGATTTGGTGATTTGTTATCATGATTTATTATTATTGAAGTTGAATTTTTTTTCAGGATTATTTGGTGAATAGAAAGCATTTATTTTAAAAAATAGTGTACCATTCACTTTAAAAAAGAATATGCTTTATCTAATCGATAAAATTGTGGCAACAGATTACAAGCAATATTATTACCTAAATTTAACAAATTAGAATTGAGTAATAATTAATGAAACTATTCCTTAAAAATTAACCATTTAAAATGAGTAAAGTTTACACTAAAAAAATGTAACAAAAATATCTCACTAACAGACAGACGTCAAATATTAATTAAGAACTCTTTATTTTATATTGCCAACATTGAAGACACCTGATGTTAACAAGCACCACTAAAGGAGAAAACCGTAATTTTAAAACAAACCTAAAACAAACACCGATCACCATAATGGTGACATAAATTTATGTTTTTTAGTTGTTGTTGTAAGTTTTACTCATTTTAAATGGTTAACTTTTAAGGAATTTAATTTGATTAATTATTTCTTAATTCTAAATTGCTACATTTGTTAAATAATATTGCTTGTAATCTGTTGCCACATTTTTTTTGATTAGATAAAGCATATTAATTTTTTACAGTGTTGTTAATGTTTCCACAAAATATTAACTGTTCAACATTGATAATAATAGGAAAAGCATTTCTGAAGACTGGTGTAATAATGCTGAAAATTCAGCTTCGATCACAGGAATACATTACATTTTATAAATATATTACAATAGAAAACCATTTTTAATTGTAGTATATTTTGCAGTATTATTATTATTGTCTTTTGATCAAATAAATGCAGCCTTGATGAACATAAGATGCTTTTTTTAAAATCATGTATTCCAAATTATTTATATTGTTTTTTAAAAGAAGTATATTTGTAGTGATACATAAAATACAGTTTTAAAGGGATAGTTCACAAATAAAAATGTCATCATTTACTCATGGAATTAATAACTTTCTTTTTTCTGCTGAGAGTAAAAGATATTTTGGTGAACTTTTTTTGGCAATACAATGAAAAAGCTCTAAAGTAACATTGGACCCCATTGACTTTCATAGTATAAAAATAGTATTTATATTTCACAGAGGAGTAAATGCTGACAATTTCCATTACATCACATTATGTCAATACAATTATTCAGTATAATATAGATCAAAGTACTGTTTACCATCACTGAGCCTCTGTACCATGAGTACTCCTATGCAATTCTCTATCTAGTTCAAACCCTACTGTTCCCATACCACTAACATCAGAGCTATTTTCTCAGAGTATACGGGAAACAAGTATGCTTGAAAACATCCGCAGAGACTGTGTTTGGATGTAACGCCATTCTTTTAAACAGGCTCTTATCTTTTAACCCCAGATTTGTATCTTTCTTTGTTCTTCTTTTATAGCAGTACATCTCATTTGAACACCAAGCCTGGTGTCTTCCTGGTCATTTGTACTTTTGTTTACCACACACAAACACAATCAATTAGGATTTTACAAGCCTATAAATCCCATTGAAATGTTAAATATATAGTCCCATTGAATTGTCTTGTATATAAACTCTCAGAAAGAGAAAAAGAAACATTTGTGTTAATGTAACGAAGCAGATAGTGTTCATGGGGAGACAGAAATGTATGCTGCACAACACAAGTGTAAAAATGGATCTCAGGTTTCCTGTCAGTCCCTGACGGAAGACCAACTTGAGACCGCTTTATAGAAACACTTCCACCAAACTGCAAAAGAGATATTTTTCAAAACACCATCCACTGGCAATTCCTCCTCTGATATACAAAGATTAGAGGAATAGTTTGTCTGATGCTTTTTTCCATTGTGGATAAATGAGCTTCTTACAAAGTGTAAAATGGAGCAAACTTGCAAAACTTCATATGGAGCCAATGCCATACACTCCTTAACTGTCACCATCCCTTATACAGACGACTAACTTTACTTCGATTTATTACTATTAAATCCTAATCTAATTATGACAAACTATATATCATTGGAAAGGTCTAAGACTCCTAAATAGATATTTGACTGCTGTTTTTTGCTACAAATTATGACGGAAGAGTAACCGATACATTTTTGACAAGACTGCACCTCTAAAAAATCTGCCTCTTAACAGACCTTTGTCACAATTCTGACCTTTGTCACAAAAAGCCAATTGATCGACTTTTAATCATTGCAAATTCTGTTTTTATGCTAAAAGTTAATAATAAAACAAATAATCTAATATTTTTCAATAAAAAATTATTATAGTATAATATTATTCTCTAAAAATTATAATATGTATATATTATCCTCTAAAATATAATATTATTTTTTATTGCCTTTTTTATTATATCACATATTTTAGTAGTTATCATAAATTAGGTATCATTTGAAAGCATACGAACTCAGAATTCATCCTGTAAAAACCGTTTTGAAATTGGACGTTGCGTTACCATAGAAACGGTATTTTTGTATTAGGCCCCTCCCCTTTTGGGCATCATCTTTCATAATTTATTATCAAAACCTTTTCTAATCTTGACAAAACACATATTGTCAGAAAGGTCTGAGTCTCAAGGTTCCATATTTAGTGACAGAAGTGATATTTGGATAGAAATTTATTAATTTGTTATGGCAGAATGCATACAATTAAATTCAATGGAATTCAATGGCACCTGGTGGCTATTTTTGGTACTAACGCCTAAACAAAATCTCATGGGAATCTTCAAAATTTGTGATATCAACTTTAAATTTGGAACACAACTTGTTTAGATATATAGCTTTCATTTTATAGTAATTTTATTGTAAAAAATATTTTGTAAAATATTTTTTATATAAAAAATATATTAATAAATAATATTTGATTTACTGTAAATTATAACTTCCATAACTTTTTCATACTTTAATTTTTTGAAGTGCTTTCACTTCAGTAATAATCTGCTGATTGTTTTCTTTAAAACAAGACCAACCTTAAGTCTATATTCCAAAGCATTCTTGAATTACAACCATTTAAGTTTGTATAGTGCATTTTAATGTCAATTATCAAAAAGGGGGGTGACAGGTAAGGGGTTAAAGAATAACATTACATTAGCCATAACATTACTATAAATTCATCCACTCACAGAGAAAAATAGTCCCACCTCAAAGGACAACTCAGCTAACCTAACAGTCCGATAATAAACAATTTAACAACATAATTCATGCAAGTGCTTTAAAGGGGTCATGAACTGGCTTTTTAAATTTTATCATATTGTTGTCTGAGGTCAACTTATGACGTTCGCTTGGTTTTTGCATTCAAAAACATCAAAATGAATAAGTAATAGGCTATTTTCTACCTAGTTTTGAGCCTAGCTGAAAAACGTTTTTATGGGCGTCTCGCACTGAAGACTTGGAAGTAAACGCCCACTGCTGTGAGTGGATAACAGTTTTGCATATTATAATGAGTTTAGACTCACTCGTTGGTGCACTTAGGGGAAATTGGTTGGAAAGGTCCAATGTTGTAAAATGGCAACCGGAATGATTCTCCCATACATGTTTCGACCCAGAGTCCGTGTGTTGTACCATTCCTGTCAGATCCAATATAGACGGCACAGCACCGTTCTTTACTCTTAATCGGTCTGCAAATCCAGTCTTGTTTACAAAACAATCTTCAGTGAAATGAAGCGAACAGATGATGATGTTTTACCGCTGGAACGTCATTAAAAATAAAGTTTATCCATTCAGTCCTATTGGAATCCAGAGGAAGCTTATGCAGCGACTGTCTTCTTCCACAACCAGGCACTGCACAATATTCTGTATTGCTCGGTAGTTTCGATCTGGTTTATCATCACGAGGTAGGCATCTATGTTATTTATCTATGCGTGTAATGCGCGAATCGGTGGGCGGGGCTAAACCGTCCGTGTTGAAGCAGGCGTTGATCTTCTTCTGCGGGGGTGGTGTTTTATCCTCTTTGACGTCATAGTTCCCCACTTTGAAAAACGAGTCGTTTGCTGAGGCTGGTGTCAATAAAAGCTTTTATTGGACTAACAAGGACGTTTTCAGTTCTGAAACTTACAGGATATTCTAATAATATGATGACTTCTTAGATGACAAAAGCTCAAGGAAAATTTGATTCCTCAGTTCATCACCCCTTTAACAACAATACAAGCTTCAAATTCCTGCTCGTAAATGCTCTGCCTCGTCATCTTACACAGTAAACATGTTACTGTATAAATGCTCTTAATTTTGACTGAGGGATGACTCAATTAACCGTCAAACACATTCCTCGAGTCTTTATTGACATTCATTAATTTTTTAGACAAGTTAGACATCAACCTACTCCAATAGTATCCAGCTGCAGACCCACAGCACACCAGTTTCAGAACCCCAACGCCAGAACCCCAATGCCAGAACCGGAAGTAGGGGCGGAGCTTACGTTCTAACTAACACCAGTGCCAGAACCGAAGAGTCAGGGCGGAGCTTACGTTTCCAACCAACACCAGTGCCAGAACCGGAAGTAGGGGCAGAGTTACGTTCTAACTAACACCAGTGCCAGAACCAAAGTAGGGCGGAGCTTACGTTCTAACTAACACCAGTGCCAGAACCGGAAGTAGGGGCGGAGCTTACATTCTAACTAACACCAGCGCCAGAACCGGAAGTAGGGCCAGAGCTTACGTTCTAACTAACACCAGCGCCAGAACCGGAAGTAGGGGCGGAGCTTACGCTCTAACTAACACCAGCGCCAGAACCCGGAAGTAGGGGCAGAGCTTACGTTCTAAGCTAACACCAGTGCCAGAACCGGAAGTAGGGCGGAGGCTTACGTTCTAACTAACACCAGTGCCCAGAACCGGAAGTAGGGGCGGAGCTTATCGTTCAACTAACACCAGTGCCAGAACCGGAAGTAGGGGCGGAGCTTACATTCTAACTAACACCAGTGCCAGAACCGAGAAGTAGGGCGGAGCTTACGTTCTAACCAACACTAGTGCCAGAACCGGAAGTAGGGGCAGAGCTTACGTTTGAGCTGACACCAGTGCCAGAACCGGAATGTGGGGGCAGAGCTTACGTTCTAAACTGACACCAGCGCCAGAACCGGAAGTAGGGGCAGAGCTTACGTTCTAACTGAACACCAGTGCCAGAACCGGAAGTAGGGCGGAGCTTACGTTCAACTAACACCAGTGCCAGAACCGAAGTAGGGGCGGAGCTTATGTTCTAACTAACACCAGTGCCAGAACCGGAAGTAGGGGCGGAGCTTCGTTCTAACCAACACCAGTGCCAGAACCGGAAGTAGGGGCAGAGCTTACGTTCTAACTAACACCAGTGCCAGAACCGGAAGTAGGGGCGGAGCTTACATTCTAACTAACACCAGTGCCAGAACCGGAAGTAGGGGCGGAGCTTATGTTCTAACTAACACCAGTGCCAGAACCGGAAGTCAGGGCGGAGCTTACGTTCTAACTAACACCAGTGCCAGAACCGGAAGTAGGGCGGAGCTTACATTCTAACTGAACACCAGCGCCAGAACCGGAAGTAGGGGCGGAGCTTACGTTCTAACTAACACCAGCGCCAGAACCAGAAGTAGGGGTCGGAGCTTACGTTCTAACTAACACCAGCGCCAGAACCGGAAGTCAGGGGCGGAGCTTACGTTCTAACTTAACACTCAGCGCCAGAACCGGAAGTAGGGGCGGAGCTTACGTCCTAACCAACACCAGCGCCATGGCCGTAAGTGATGGGCGGAGCTTAGGTTCGAAACCTAATAATGCCACCTAACGTAATTTATTTGGAGGGTATTTTACACATGAAACAGCTTTTATTGAACATGAAACGTCCTACTCTCTACGTATGTATGTTATGATGCTACATTACAGAACAATAAGCATTTTAAAACATTGATTTTGTGTAATATAATTGTATATAGTTTCAGTTTTACTGGGCATTTTAATGTATAACAGTTTAATAATTTTAGTTAAGCAGTTTATACACACGTGTAGATTTATGAAGGTACGTTTTTTGGTTTTTATGAAGGAGTTAACTTTGTATAATAAAGCTTTGAAAGATATAAAACAAGACAAGCATTGGAGGTTTTCAAAATTATTCACAATTCGATAACTGATTAGACCTCTGTGATATTTTATGTTCTATTTATTTATTTATTGAGATATGCATTTGTAAGATGATTTCGATTGTTTAATAATAATTTTTTTAAAAAAACGCATGGGTATTTTTTATAAAATATACTTTATTTCACAAGAACATGTGCAGCATGCATTTTTTTCATGTAAAATAATAATGTCAAATTCTAAAGAAGAGAGAGAAAAATTCGGCATTGTTTTAAACAAAACAATACAAAAGTAGGGCCCTATAAAATCCAGTTTTATTTTTTCCCAAATTCCATTTTATTTTTTCCCAAATTCCGTTTTTTCCGTTTTAATTTTTGCAAATTCCGTTTTTTCCGTTTTAATTTTTGGAAATTCATTTTTTTTACCCTTTACTGTTATTTTAGTTGTAAAAAGAGTGTGCTTTTTATTCCGTGATCGCAGAAATTATAGGGCCCTACAAATGTATACAAAATGACCAAATCAAACCTGTTTATCACAACAGTCTTGTATAAATTTAACTTACAATGTATCATATGAGGAACTCTCTCTCAGGCCCATTTTGTCCTTATATTCTTGCTAAAATAACTATAATGCAATAATAATAATTGCGCCCCTCCCTCACTTCCGGTTCTGGCGCTGGGGTTCTGAAACTGGTGGTGCTGCGGGTCTGCAGCTGGATATATCTCACCTACTCAGTATTCCTCAATCTATCCATTATAAACAATTTAATAAGAAAATACAAATATAAAAGTATATGTCTGTTTTCTAAATAATGTTTGTAAAAAGTGTATAGGGTCGCTAGTGACCCAAGGTATGTAATAGTGTAAGTAATATTTTTTCAGCACAAAAATACCATGGTATTACCATCACTGAGCCTCTATGATACACCATCATTGTATATCAGACATTGCCATTTTGAGGAATAAAGATGAACCTATTGAGTCAGAGATTCAGAGTCGACTCTTACTTTTGAAAGACAATACCTTAATACATCACTTTGAGATTTAAAAATTTGCAGGATGTTTTCATTCACTTGAAATTGAAAGGTCATTTAAAAAAATCCATAATAGGGATCCTTTAACTCTGATTATCTTGTTTGACAGGATACTGTCTCTAATCATGACTCAGAAAGAAAGACAAACAGTTCAGCGAGACTGAGACATCTGTCTCTCAGTTGACGAATGTCTTGAATGGAAACGATACACCTCAGACAGCATGATTCACATGTCAGATCACTATTATATAGTGACTAGTGTAATTCTAACCTGATGTGAAGCAGAATGAGTCTCTATAACACATGACACGGACACAAGCCTGAGCAACGCTCCTCACCATTCCCAGGAGTCTCAGAACCGCAAGTCTTGCTTCCAGGCTCGTCTATCATTTCTGTCTTCAACACTTTCAATGCTTTGTTCTATTCGTGGCTTCTCGACTTTTTACAACATGACTTTGGTTAACTTGACATTTGTACTCACCATGTGAGAATTTTGTGCTCGAGATTAAATCATCATCACATTTTAGTGCAATCAAATGTATGAGAGCAACTCAGTGTTTTTAAAGGGATAGTTCACTTTGAAATTACAATTTTGGTATGTTTTAGCTTACCTCAAGGGCATCCAAGATGTAGGTGTCTTTGCTTCCGAAGTATTTTCAATTTTGATATTTCTAGGTCAAACCGTTGGTGTCTGTCAGTCATATAATGGAGGTCTATGGTCACCACCTCAAAGAGCATGCACAGAGAAGTCCAAATTAAACATGATTTAATGACTCGTAAATGTAAGTACACATTGATGGCCTAAGACATGAAACAAGCGGTTTGTGTGAGAAAACGAACAGTATTTATATCGTTTTTACCTCTGTGTAACCACAGCCACGTCCAAGTAATCTGAGGGCACAAGCGCTTTGTGGCTGTGGTTATAAGAGGTAAAAACGATATAAATACTGTTCGTTTCTCACACAAACCGCTCGTTTTGTGTCTTAGGCCATCAATGTGTACTTACATTTACGAGTCATTAAATCATGTTTAATTTGGACTTCTCTGTGTATGCTCTTTGAGGTGGTGACCATAGACCTCCATTATGACGACACGGTTTGACCTAAAAATATCAAAATTGAAAATACTGCTGAAACAAAGACACCTACATCTGGGATGCACTTGAGGTAAGCTAAAACATTTCAAAAATTAATTTCAAAGTGAACTAATCCCTTTAAGTGCATTATTTATAACTTTAAATGGAAAATAATTGCTTGTTAAGATTTGCTGTGTACTCCAATTAAAATGGTTTCAGAGTGTCATACACAATAGATGTAGTCAAATCATTTACATTTATGTGAAGAATGCCTTGAAAATGGATGACAAGTCACATGATGAGGCTGTTCCTGCAGCTCAAATAATAAAGCATGGCGTTAGCAACATAAAGGTCATGGATTTGATTCCAAGAAAAGGCATAAACACATCAAATGTGTGCTTTGAATGTAATTAGTGTTAATGGATATGCCAAGCGTCAAATGGTATGCCAAATGGATACCATTAAATGTGTTGTTTCGGGCTCTACATGAATATGTTTTCAAGCTTGAATACTTTAAAAACACATTATTTTTCACATATTCTCCATTGTTGCAGCACCTCTCTTCCCAGTCTGTCAGTAACACTCGGTTTAGTTCCTGTCTCTATGAAGCCCCTCCTTCTGAAAAGTGCACTGTGCTCTGATTGGTCAGCTGGATCAGTTTGATGTGATTGGCCAACCGCTCTTTTCAATAACCTTGTTTTTTTTATTGGAGTGACTATGCAGAACTATTCCCAGCTCAAGCAGCAACATTAAAGAAATGTATTTAGTGCATACTTAGCAAAATACAATGTACATTTTAACAGTAAATAAAATGTTTCAAACAGTAGTCATTCTTCCATATAATATACACATTTTGGCAAATTTAGTAGGTCACACAGAAAATGTGTATACTTTCTAAACTATACTATATTCAGAAAAAAAATGTATGCAGCCATAATAAGAAATTGTATATTATGCTATTTCCAACAAAGCCATGGTTTATATGTAAACTAAAGGCTATTGAACTGTTTATTAAAATAAAGAACAGAATATTAAAATTCCTAAAATAGCTTGATTCCCGTCTCATCAGCAAAAACCAAAGGCTCGATAATCCTGTTGAACTTGAAGTGAAGCTGCATCATGACCCAGCGAGGAACTGAAGGGAACTGGACTCTAATCATTTAATTCATGGTAATTAGTTGCAGATTTAGGGGATTAATGCCATACAATGTGTCAAAGTATAAGGCCGGTCCAGGGTCTGCGGGGAGTCCATTATCAGCCGAAGCCTGCTGACTTTGGTCAACAGTAAGCAGATTTGCATGTGCCGCACATATTATGTGCATGTAAGCATTTCTAAAAACTGTCTGTCATAAAGGAACAGATCTGAACTGACACCTTTTATTAAAGGGATAGTTTACTTTAAACTGTTCTTGTCTGTCAGTCATATAATGGAGGTCTATGGTCACCACCTCAAGAGCATGCACCAAATTAAAATGATTTAATGACTCGTAAATGTAAGTACACATTGATGGCCTAAGACAACAAAACGAGCGGTTTGTGTGAGAAAACGAACGGTATTTATATCGCTTTTACCTCTTGATACCACAAAGAGCCCGCGCCCTCAGATCACTTGGACGTGGCTGTGGTTACAAGAGGTAAAAACGATATAAATACTGTTTGTTTTCTCACACAAACCGCTCGATTTGTTGTCTTAGGCCATCAATGTGTAAATACATTTTCGAGTCATTAAATCATGTTTAATTTGGACTTCTCTGTGCATGCTCTGAGGTGGTGACCATAGACCTCCATTATATGACTGACATACGAACGGTTTGACCTAAAAATGTCAAAATTGAAAATACTGTGGAAACAAAGACACCTACATCTTGAATGCCCTTGAGGTAAACTAAAACATACCTAAAATTAATTTCAAAGTGAACTATCCCTTTAAACTGATTTTTAGCATGGTTTGGGGAATCTCACAAAACCTGTCAAGAACAGGAACAGGAATATTAAATAATAATTTGATGAAAATGAAGCCTGGTTTTTGGACCACTAAGATTTTTGTGTGTATGTGTGTATGTGTGTGTGTGTGTGTGTGTGTGTGTGTGTGTGTGTGTGTGTGTGTGTGTGTGCGCGCATTTCATGACAACTCCTATTGTCTTGATGGAATATGTAAGGGATAAATGTACAGTACATCCCCATTATCTTACATCACCCTAAAGGGATTTAATCTGAGATAACAACTGCCTGGATACATTATCCCGCTTATTACACAGCTCTTGCCACATAAGTAAATAATTAGACATGAAATATTGATCTGAGATGAAATATTTTATTAGCTCTTTAAACGCAAAGCTTCCACGGAGAAAGCAGTTGCTACCAAGTGGCAAGTTCAAACAAGACGGACATTTAGAGATACGGTACAGTCATACCACTTATTACATGACATTTCAACATATAAATAACTCTGGGGATAAAAGATATTGATACGAGATTAAACTATTTTAAAGCAAAGGCGTGTCACTCGTATTGTTTTGAATGGGGAAAAGTGCAACTCTCAATAAGTCCCACCTTCTGAATAAGAGCCAATCGCGGATTGGTAAAGTCATCGCATCACTGCAGCTGCCGTTTAGAAGCTCTGGTTCCTATAGAAACGGTCAGACGCATTTCCACTGCACACGCACATTAACTTGATCCAGCCTGAAAAATTTTGTTTCCTGTCATGATTAAAGCGTTTAGTAAACAAAATTTATGAGACAGTTGTTGTCAGATTTCATTGGTGATTTAAAATATGAAATTTTACCGTAAGCTTGGCAAATAGTTTTGGAGAATTCGATGTTTCCCCATTCAAAAAGACAAGAGCTGCATGTCCGAGAGGCGTTTCAAAGATGGCCGCGAGTGAAATGACTTGTCTTAAAGGGACTTTGTGTAACCTGTTTGTTATTTTATAATCTTAAAGCAATCGTTGAAAATTGAAGCAGCTAAGTTTGTATGAAACGAGAAATAGTCCGCGATACCCGGTTGACATATTAAAAAAACTTTACACAAAATATTGCTTTGAGTGTTAATGTTTTATTAGCTCACCAAGCACAAAACTTCCACGAAAACGTTCCTAGCAAGCGACTTCAATAATCCGGATGAGCCTGTGCAATAAGTTTTTACTGGTTGTTATCGGGGAATAACATAATGGTGCGTTCACACCGGACACGAATAGTGCATCAGGCGTGAATGATTTCAATGTTAAGTCAATGTTACGTTACACGTAAAAATCCTGCAGCACGGTAGACACGAATACGCCTCATTCGCGTGTCAATTTCACACAAATGGCATGAATTGAGCGTCTGCCACGTTAAGCGCGAATGATTTAGTTAGTGTTATTTGTGCATTCATGCGTTTGACGCAAATTCGTGCCTGCCGCCCGAGTAAAAAAATCTGAACTTTGGTGTCAAATTCGCACCACGTTAACCAATCAGGAGCCTGCTGCTTGCGTACATGGTGAAGTATCTGGATGCTTCAAAAAATTATTTTGTAATATGACTAAATGCATGTGAAATACAGAGCGGTGACTCTCGATGAAGGCTCGGTCGACATAAAAAAATGGCCGCCAACGGATTTCGGTTCTGATAAGCATAACACGTGTTTTTTAACGCACATCAGTTGCACTCTTGACGTGGAAATTAACACAAAGCGGTCAAGCATCAAACTAGACGCAGTAGAAATGAATTTGATGCGCTATTCGCGTCCGGTGTGAAGGCACAGATACGCTGGATGGCGCGATTGGCAGAATCAAGTATTCCACAGAGCCGTGTAATAAAAACTAGGGCTGTTAGTTAAACGCGTTATTAACGGCATTAACGCAAACCCATTTTAACGGCGTTCATTTTTTTATCGCGCGATTTACGGTCTTTTTGTCCTAGCAAACTTTGTCGTTTTTTTCACATACTTTTGCAACAGGACGCGCATGCGTCCTGATCCATTTCAGCGTCTCGCGCTCGTCATCCACTCAAAGCCGGCTCGCAAGCCGAAACGAGTGTGTGCGGCGTGCCTGTTGTTTTGTTTCCGGTCTAGCTAGGTCCGCTTGCGCTTTGGTCGAAGAAGCAACGAAACGTCCTCTGCGCGGCGCAAGACATTAACATGAATGGGTTTCAGAGCGCAGCGCGAGGACGTTTTGTGCAGCACACACTCGTTTCAGCTTGCGAGCCGGCCAAATAGTAACGTTATGTTTTGAGTGGATGACGAGCACGAGACACCGAAATGGATGCCAATGAGATTCTGAATGTAAAGTTTACTTTTAAAAAGTTGCCAAATTGTCCCATTGACAAGACCAAAGCGATCTGTATGTTTTGTCATTATGAACTGAGCTATCATCATCGCAGCACGTCCAGCCTGAAACACCACTTGATGATGGCCAAGCAAACACACACACACACACACACACACAAACACAGATGATGCAAATTCTCCACCCCCTCGTCAATATCAGGACCTCGTCAGTATTTCTTTCACCCTTTTATTGATGGACAGTGTTGCATTGTGTGAGAGATTATTTAGGCTATATATGTTAGAGTGAAATTGAACACTATTCCAATGTTATTTTCAATAATAATAATAAAAAAAAACATTTGCACTAAACAAGCCAATCCACTTTTCCATGTTGATGAGAGCATTAAAATGAGAAAAAAATGTAACAAAAAGAAGTCAAAAGACATTAAGAATAAATAAAAATGTGCGATTAATCGCGAGTTAACTGTGACATTAATGCGATTAATCGCGATTAAATATTGTAATCGTTTGACAGCACTAATAAAAACATACACATTAGGGCTATTATCGTTAATTAAAACGGTTATTATTAACTGAAATAAATGAAATAAAATGAAGCTGAAATAAAATAAAATAGAAATATTGTTTGAAAAACCTAACTAAACAAAAATGAGAAATGTTGAATGGCAATAAACTGAAATATATTTAAGCTGAATCACTAAAACTGTAGATTTTATTTTTATAATATTTTTATTTTTATAATGTTTATAATAAATAAAAAGTCAAACTGAAATAAAAAAAATAGAAATCACATATAAAAACATGTAAAAATTAAACTAATATGAAATGTATTTAGTGTGTGTGTGTGTGTGTGTGTGTGTGTGTGTGTGTGTGTGTGTGTGTGTGTGTGTGTGTGTGTGTGTGTGTGTGTGTGTGTGTGTGTGTGTGTGTTATTTATGGCAATTTCTTTTATTTGTATCACAGTCAAATTTTGGTAAATGTGACCCAAACATTTTGGTGAGATTTACTTAGTTATGACTAATTAAAAGCAACACTTACCACCACTATGTAGCGAGGTCTGTACTGAATGGTGCCAAACAAGCCCAGGATGACAACCAGGATGTGGAAGAAGTTAGCAAGGATAGGAGCCCACTGATAGCCCAAGAAATCAAACACCTGCCTCTCCAATGCCACCATCTGAGAGAAAGAGAGAGATAGCGCATATATTTACATGAACGATTCATGTGAGGATTGATTTGAAATACAAGTTTAAAGAATGCTGGTAAAGCTAATTTGCATGATGATTTTTTTTTCCATTTAGTCTTTGATCATTTTGGCTGCAGGACTATCAAAGTATATTTTTGACACAAGAGACTTCTTTATGTGTCAATCTCTTAAACTGCAAAGAGAAACTAGAACGACAGAACATGTAATGTTTCTTTCAAATTCATATGATCTGTGAAATAATAAATAATAGTAAAAACACCTGGAGCGCAACATCAAACTCCTTTCAGATGCACAAAACTTGAACAGAACAATCTTTATTGCCACACATTTGGAGTCAGCGGGAAAAAGCCTGATCATTTCAATAATGGCATACAGACTATCAATTTTACATGCATCTTACAGGCTTTTTAACCTACACTTAACATTTCAAAAAAGCTGTTAACATGCAAAAATAACTATTGGAGAAATGTTTTGTTTATCCCACGCATACACACACACACACCTTCCTGCAACATTCTGGAATGCATTAAGTCCAAGAACATTAGTAATTGGTTTCCAAAGAAATAATCAAAGGGGAACCGTAATATTAGGGGAACTTTCAGTATTTGACAGGCTAGAGTGATGAGACATTCCCACAAATGGACAAGCAGTTATAAAAACATCTGTGCTTTTCATGTGATCATGCGCTTGTCCAATTAACATCATTAAGCTTATAAATATGCAAATGCAAATGTTTTCTCAGAAATAACAAATATGCAGTCAGTTTGAAATCTCATCATAAAAGTGGTTTAGAAGAGAGATTTTGATTAAAAAATGTAAGCAATAAAACATCCGTTTGCATTAATGTAATGACTATTTCTTCAAACGCTCTTCATCTGGTTCTAAAGAATCACCTCTGAATAAGAATCAAACATCTCAAAGTGGCTCTTAAAACCAACACATCAAACAACTTTACCCAAGAGTGTGTGGACAGTCCCCTAATAGAGGAACACAAGGGCGGTGAGCTACACACAAGTGAGCATGTAAAGCGCTGTTTAATGAGAATCCAGTGAGAGTGTGACGTGTGTGTGTGTGTGTGTGCTGCGAGCTGGAGAAGATGAAAGAGGAGCAAACCTGCACACTGCTTGCAAAAGAAAATGATGCTGTGATAGATGGTAATAAAATGGAAACAGTGTTGGTCTAATTAAATAACCCTCTTTTACATTTTTATTGAATTGCACTGAGAATTTTTTTGCAGTGTTAAATGCCAATTAAATGTCAAACAGAAGAAGATTAAAATAAGGCCTAATTCCTCATAGTGATGCGCATGGGTGAGCTAGAGATGACAGTAATTTCAGTGATTATTACTTTTTCAAAAGCTATATTTTTGGCGTTTAAAGTCAGCATGAAATAGTTTTCTATTGTGATGAACCGAGTGAAACCTTCCCAAACAAGGAAAAAAATGCAGAATTTAGTTTTGCAATTAAGTAGCTTTAAAGAGCAGGATGGATTGTGATTGGATTGTGATAGAATTTTTTCCATATAATGGACTTCAATGGGAACCAAACGGTTCAAGGTCCAAAAGACAGTTTCAGTACAAACTGCAAAATGTTCAAAGGGCTTTAAACGATTCCAGAGGATGAATAAGGGTCTTATCAAGCGAAACGCTCGCTCATAAAAAAAGTTTCAGTTTTATAATCTCAAATGGTTGCCATGCTCTGTTCTGTGATGCGCGTTCGTGACTCTCCTGTTCGAACTTGTTCATCAAAATGAAAGAATTTTCCAGAGTCAACTCGTTCATTTTGTTCGTTGAATGAACCAAATGACACAAAAAAAGATTTGTTCATTTCGATGAACGAGTTCGAACAGGAGAGTCATGAACGCGCATCACACCCTAACTCTAACCCTAACAGAGCAAGGCAACCATTTGAGATTATAAAAGTTAAACTTTGTTATTTTTTTTAAAAATGAGCGATCGTTTCGCTTGATAAGACCCTTATTCATCGTCTGGTGTTCGTTTCAAAGCCCTTTGAACAGTTTGCAGTTTGCGCTGAAACTCTCTTTGGACCTTGAACTGTTTAGTTCCCATTGAAGTCCATTATCCTGGAATCCTGGAATGTTTTCACCAAAATCCTGGAATGTTTTCATCAAAAACCTTAATTTCTTTTCAACTGAAGAAAGAATGACATGGATATCTTGGATGACATGGGGTGAGTGAATTATCAGCAAAAGTAGTTTTTTTTTTAAAGTGAACTACACCTTTTAAGGTTTTTGATGAAAACATTCCAGGATTTTCTCCATATAATGGACTTCATTGGGAACCAAACGGTTCAAGGTCCAAATTAGAGTTTCAGTGCAGCTTCAAAGGGCTTTAAACGACACTAGACGATGAATAAGGGTCTTATCTAGGAACCCTTCGAGTCATGACTCGAAAAAGATTTGTTCATTTTGACTGAACGAGTTCGAACGGGAGAGTTACGAACACTCATCACAGAACAGAGCAAAGCGAGCATTTGTGCTTATAAAACTTAAACTTTTTTATTTATTTTTTTAAATGAGCGATCGTTTCGCTAGATAAGACCCTTATTCATCGTCTGGTGTCGTTTAAAGCCCTTTGAACAGTTTGCACTGAAACTCTCATTTGGACCTTGAACCGTTTGGTTCCCATTGAAGTCCATTATATGGAGAAAATCCTGGAATGTTTTCATTAAAAACCTTAATTTATTTCGACTGAAGAAAGAAAGACATGGACATCTTGGATGACATGGGAGTGAGTAAATGATCAGCAAAAGTTTTTTAAAAGTGAACTACTCCTTTAAGATTCAGCCGCTGTAGTCACTTCGGACTATTTTAACGATGTCTTTAACTTTCTCGGCCGGCAAGTTTCGATCCCTGAAGAAGCCTGAGGAGTGATCCAGCACTCAGTTTTAATCAAAAATACCTTCATTTGTGTTCTGAAGATGAGCGTAAGTCTTACGGGGTTGGAACAACATGAAGGTCAGTAATTACTGACAGAATTTTCATTTTGGGGTGAACTAACCCTTTAACCCCGTGAGGAGATATGTATTGAAACCACACATAATGTTTGTTACCAGCAGGCCCAGAAAATTAAATCTCCATCAGGCAAAGTAACACAGAATGATCAAAACAGACTTTGTGTCTTAAGGCACCATTCTAAGCAGGTCATTTAACAAATAAACTTGAAAGCTTGGAGTCTGCACTAAGAAACTAGTCCCCTTCTATTTACTTCCTGTCTGTCTCGCTGACATTTCAGAGCTTAATGCCAGGAAACGCATCATCACGCCTGACAAAGACCAGCACCCTATAGGAGCGCGAGTGCCAGGGGATTGTGGGACTGTCAGCACATCACAAACCTGGCAGACACAATTAAGCATCTGCCATGATGACTTGATCAGAGCTGAACGTCTTGGAGAATGTGTGGAGACAGACAGCTGGAGGAGATCACACACACACACGCACACACACACACACACACACACGAGTGGACGGGGCAAGAAGTGACAAAAAAACAAAGGGAGTGGGTGACGGATGAGGAGTAAATGACTACAGATGAGAGTGGAAAAAAGGATACAGTGAGGAAGATGAAGTGGTGGGGAAAAACAGACTGGTGGGACGTCAATTGAGAATAAGTGACGAATGACAGAGGGAGAGAGAGAGATAAAAAAGAAACTGACAGATAAAGTAGTAGAGTCAGTGTCTGCATGAGGAAAGTGATGTGCTTCGCTAAATCAAAAGTTTGGAACTTGTAGTATGTCTGGGGGTGAAAATGGAGAACTAATACAAAACTAAATAAAGAAAAGTACCAATATGCCATGTAATTTCTTGATTAAAGGTCCAACAATATGGAGCAAAATGTTATATTTTGCACAATAAGACCAGTGCCATGTAGCCTGACTTCGTCATACTCAAATTCTCAGTCAGAGTGTAGAGTCTGAAACTGCTCTACTCTTCTAAATACTCTTTCAATGGATTGAGATCCAGATCGAACTTCCTGAACAAAAAAAATGTTACTAAGTAGGCTAAGTACCATGTACTAAGAAATCAATTAAAAAGCCTGTTTTCCCCAACCCATTTTTCATTGTCCACACTACTGCGTTTCGTTTAAAAACGGAGACTTTTTTGCTACGTTTGCACCTCCTGTCCAGACTAAAATGGGAAAAACGAAGACCTAAAACGAAGAAGTTTAGAGTACGATGAAGCTCCGATTTTTGCGTTTCTAAATCTCCGGAAAGGCGTTTTAGGCTATGTTTACACGGAAACGATCTCTGAAGAGAAAACGCAAAAGTGGCATTGCGTCATCACTTTGTATTCTGCGTTTAGATGAGCGTTTTGTGTGGGAAATTAGTGTGCAAATGGTGACGCAGAAGTGTGTGAAATTCAATGTAGTATGTACTCCAGGTGGCTAGGAGTGCATACTACAGTACTAGTCCACTGGTCCACGCGCCTGCGTACAACCTTCACTGTCAAGCAGACTTTTGCGTTTTTACCGTTTACACGGAAACACGGCGGTGGAACGTTTAAGATTTCCACTCTGGAGGGTGGTTTCACTTTTTTGCATTTTTAAGCCTCTAAAACGCTGTTCGCCGTGTAAGCGAAAGGCACATCCGATATAAATATTTTTACGTTTTCACTCACGAGCGTTCTCGAGTAAACAGGGCCTTACTGTAGACGGGACAAAACGGAGAGAATTTCAAACGATGACGCAGAGGCTCATGCTCGGCTCTATGATTCGGTGTCGTCAGTCATGACGTACCCTTCCCTCGATTCGTCTACCACTGTTTACACCGGCGCGCGCATGCCCAGTGTTGGTGAATAGTCATGTGATCCGCATTTTCAGTCGTTTTAATGTGGACGGAGATCAATTCTGATACGCAGATAAAACATTGGTGTGGACGGAGATCGTATTTGTTTTAATTCTCCGTTTTAAACGAAAACACAGTAGTGTGGGCGGGGCCTTAGGCCACGTTTACACAAAGCCGGGTATTTAGCAAAACGAATATTTTCCCCTCTCCGTTTTCAAAAATAACATTGTTTACACACCCGCATAAATACGCCGTCGAGCGCCATCATAACTATGCCAAACCTAAGGCGGCAGTGTAAGGGTTAAGGATAAAGCCATGCAAGCCAATCCTCAGAATCCGACAAGAGAGAACCTAAAACGCCGTTTCTCCCAGTTCACACGACAACAAATATCCGGCGTTTTCAAAAATCACCACTTTGCCCGGAGTTTATAGAAATAATCGTTTTCAGTGATAAAAATGGCGTTTTCGTGTAAATGAGAGGGCAAAACGACAGAGAAATATCTGCGTTTTCCCATCGTGTAAACTGGGCCTTAGTCTCACTATTGCTTTTATTTTTTATTCAGACTTAACATTTAGCACAGATATTTCAGTGGCCAGACTCTCACCCACCAGTAAGAAACACTGAATGCTGACCACAATCCAACTGTACTCACAAGCTAATCTTGTCCAAGTTCTCTGCCAAAGAAAAACAAATCAAAACGAAACACGGGAGGAAAACACAACAGAACGACTGAGATCATCAGTAATGGTTTGAGAAGCCAAAATCTGGGAAATACTATTATTAGTCAGTGCTGGAATTAGGTTGAAATTTGGCAGGATGTAAAGCTTTGGAACGACTTCAGTGTTTATGTGTGATTTATTTTCTATCTAGCCAATAGAGAAGTGTGTTGGGTTGGGTTTTTGGGTCGTTTGGGGCTCTTTAATCTGAGAAAATGTGGTCGGGTCAGCTGGGGCTGAGGGTACAGGTCTCGAAACAATTTAAGTTAGTATAGAAGAATAAAACAACATCATCATGCGCTAGTGGTAAACAAATAGAGCAAGATTAATCACACTTTAGCAATTGTGGTTTTCATGTGCGCTAAAAAAAATGAGGAGAGTATGGACTTGGTCATGGCTGGAGAGAAAAGGCATTGGCATGGCAATTTTGCAAAGAAGTCTTGAGGAAGGTAGTTTTAAGGTTTACGCGCCATGTCGCGTTGATCACACACGCCATTTCATGTTGTATTTTTATTGGTTATGTTGTGTTCAAGTCATTCGTATAGATTCGTAATTACAAGTTCAGCGCACTCGAACGCCATCACAATGTCGTAAATACCAGTGGGGAGCTCGGGATTTTCTTTAAGCCCCGATCTGTACGAGTTGGGGGCGTGTCAGTGAGAAAACGTTCATTCAACGTCTGTTGACGGTAAATTTTAATTGAATTTCAATGTTTACTCATTGACATTGTAAGGCTTTTTCATTTATAAAGCAAGCTCTCTGCACAAAATATGATATCATTGTAATATAAAAATTATACCTAATGATAGAGTTTACATTGGCTTCATAAGCTAATAAAAAACATAAAAAGAAAAACACACCTGATGTTCATTCTTTGTTCTTCATTTTTTATTAGCAGAGTTAACAAACCTCGCTATATTTGTGTACCATTAAAGCAGTATTTGCTCCGACGAAACTGACTTGAACGCACCTCACGTCGTAAACATGACTTCCCACCGTCGGACGTGATCAAACTTCCCAGGATGACTTGAACGCAGCAATAGTCAGGAGATGTGGGTTCGTAGCAGCAAACACACTGAGAGATGACCATGCTCAGCCTAACCGCTAGATAAATTTTGTACTAATTTTTTTGTCGTAAGACCGTGACAACAGCCATCTTGAAAAAATCTTTCACTGTACGACGTATGACCACCGTTCAGGAGTCACAACCACAGAAATCACCATGATTGGTCCACTTTTGTCTGGGAATGAGTGCCAACAGGGCATTAATGGCGCTTTTTCACTGCATGGCATGGTACGGTTCGGTATGGCACACTTCGGCGCTTTTCCACTGCATGGTACAGTACGGCTCACTCCGGCTCGCTTTAAATGGTACCACCTCAGTTGAGGTTCCAAGCGCATTCCAATACTAAAAAAATTACGTGAACACACTGCAGACCACTGATTGGTCAGTTAGACAGAATCGTTACTACCAGCGTCATTGTATTTGCGTGACATCAAACCCGCTAGATTTAAATAGCTCGTAACAGCTACCGCTGTAGTACCTGTTTTAAAACTACTTTCTTGACGAAAAAAAGAAAGAAGGAAAATTTCCAAAAAAGAAATGGCTGAATCGTGTGTTCAGTGGACAGAGTGCAGACGTTCCTCTCGTTGGTTGCAGTGGAGCGGATAAACTATAACGGATAAACTAAACTATAAATTGGAAAAGCAAACCAAGCAAAAGCGAACCGAGCCTGTGTCGAGCAGAGTCGTACCACGCAGTGGAAAAGCGAAGTGACGTGCCGAGCCGAAACTGTACTCGAGCCGTACCAGCAGTGGAAAAGAAAAACAATTTTTACACCCGCACAGGCCCTGCAACAGACGTTAGCTAATGCTTACAAGTTACAGCTATACAGTAAATCCTCTAGAAAGTGTGAGAAGTCAAGAGATGGCCTGTTTAGTGTTTCGCACATGCAGCAAACTGCTAATGATGGAGGAGGAAATGCTCTCTTTGACTTGTGGGACTCATTAGCACGTGCAGGAATGGCGCAATGCTTTTAGGGGCTGAAAGATGAAGCAGACGTTCCTGGCAAAGCATTCCGATCTCCATCATATCAAATTCACTCCCGCTCCTTAAACCAGCCATTTCCCCAGATTAGCTTCAGCTAGCCCACAAATCAACTTGTGTAATGCACCTTTTTGTCCCTGATCGATTGCCATGAAGCCATGCGCCGCTGCAGTAATCATCTGTTTAAATTGGAGCAAATCCCATAAAGTGTGTGTAATCCTTTCAAATCATTCTGGTAAGATTTTTACTACTAGGGTGTGACAACAGAGATATTTGGGAATAGTCCAATAAGAGCATGGAAAGAAGTTTTCCATCTCTCAAAAGCCTAAGTGCTAACAAAAGAGCTTTTGTTCACCGCTGAATAAATCTGCACAGCTTTCTTAGTAAACAAGAAAACTATTATACAACCTATTATATATTGGCCTCAATATGCACAACATTTGAACTATACTATGCTACATTTATATCACATACGCTACCATTTAAAGCAAGCATGCATTGTGGGAAACAGCGTTCCTTAGATATAGCATAAAGCATTTGGTATATGCTAACAAAGCTATTGAAACACACCACCCTCTTGTGTTTCTGAATGATAGCAAGGGTGTGATCTCCAGACTCGTGACCCGTGTCGGCATCCATCTATCCATCCCTGTCCCCTCTCCCACCTCCTTCTGACCCACATCAGAGAGATCAGCCAAAACCTTGGGAGGTCACCTCTTTTTCTGCCCCATCCTTCCTACTGATAAAGAGAAAGGCTGTTTTTCATCCTAGATAACAAGCCTGCTGTACAAACATCACACAGACACAATTCAAAGTCTTTCCATGACCCTCCGTTTCTTTCCACTAGCTGGAAATCTATTCCCTCGAAGCCCTTTCTATTAGTCTCAGCCTCAGACCGCACACAGTTTGTCCCGTCCACATGATGCATATTGCACATTAAAATAGCTGAAATCACCAGCTTCACTCTGACTGGCTGGCTTTACACATACAACTCCAGAGTTCGGAAATCAAATGATTCTTAGGACAAAATGCTTCTGAATGGAACTGTGGTTTGTTGCATTAGATCAGGGGTGTCCAACACAGCTCCTGGAGGGCTACTGTCCTGAAGAGTTTAGCTCCAACCCCAATTCATACTTTCCACTCACGTGACTACCATGGATGCCTGCGCGGGACACAAAGGGGTATTTTCAACGTAGAGTCCTGTAGTTTCAGGTTTTTCTAATAGCCAAAGCCATCAAGTCTGTTAGCGAGCTAGCGGCATAACTATGGACTAGTATTACCTCCAAGGTGAAGGTTAAATTGTGTAAAGCAGACAAGGTTTTTTTTTATACATATATAATCGAGCAGTAATAATTCCTCAGTAAATAATCTAGCTCTACTGTTCTCATTGAAAACCATAAATATCACAAACCTCAAAACAACCTATCACACACTTTTGCTGTTGTTAGAAAAATACGACAGCTGTGTTTACACCTGCCACCGGCGAGAGCGCCAAAGCGCCCAGAAGTTATTCATTTTTAAATGAATTTTGATTGGCGGTGTGAACGTACAGCAAAGGCCAATTTATACTTTCTCGTCGAGGGTACGCTGTAGTGTACGGCTTTGGCTGTGCACGTAGGCAACGACGTTGTGAGCATTTATACTTCTGCGTTCAGGTCTTGGTTGCTCTGCAGCACTGCTCCGAAACGCTAGTTGGCGGCGGAGGGTTTTAAATGTTCCACTGTGTTTAGATTCCTCGCGGCTAGGTTACTACAAGCAATGGCGACTGAAAGAGAGTGGATCATGTTGGAGTTGGAGCTTATTGAGGTGGAACAGTTAATTTTAGTGAAATTATTCAAACTGAAAGGCAGAAATGAGAGAAGACGTCGGAGGAGATGGTACGTGTGGAAATGCGTGAGAAGGTACGTGCGGAAATGCAGTAGGAGGAAATGCGATGCTACCAAGCCGACCAATCACCGATCTTGCGGTCCTTGTTGCGTGCTACGTCGTGTGCGGTCAGGCTACGGCGAAGGGTACGCGGTATGGGACGCGGTCTGTGCGTATGCTACGCCGTACCTACTGCGCTGCACCTTACGCAGGAGTATAAATTGGCCTTTTTATGTGCACAGTATGGTGATGTGATATGACAGTCCCAAATTAATCATGGTTATTATTAGTCGTGCATTCCGCATGAGCGGCGCCCGCTACTGACTGAATAACCATTGAGCGCTTTGCTAGTGCGTTTTTTAACATAAAGAAACACATCCTGATGAGATTAATCAGATATATATGAAATAAACAATATTAATTTTTATATCTGTACAAAATGACATTTGAACTTGAACAAAGTGAACTTGAAATAGGCCTACGTGCCATTCAGAAATGACTACGTGCCATTCAGAATGTTGTGGACGCGCTCTTCAGGAACAACGCGGCACGGCAACTAAACCCAAAAAATTCACAGTGTTTTTATTACAATATTGTTTTTTTTATAATGTTATGTAATAGGACCATTGTCGTTTGAGACGTATGAACATTGCCATTTGAGCAGCGCGCGCTAAAGATCACGCTTTAGCGTCAATTCTCAACCAAATACATCAAATATGAGATAAAGCAGATACAGATAGGTGTACCTTACACAAAATAAAATATTACAACTTACATTTCCACAAAACAAAAGGCTGCGAATGCACACGCCAACTTATTGTCATGATGAAGGTGTAAAATAGTCCCAAACAAAACTCGGCGCGCTCGCTTAGCCTACATGTTTTGCAGTGGAGCATTCATGCGCGCATGAAACGCACACGCATGGTTAATCGATGATCATGAAGTTTTATCGATTAAATGTCTTATCGACAATTAATCGATCATCGATTAATCATCCCTAGTTACAAGTACCCCAGGCACATCGTTTTACCATGTTTGTAGCATAAACGCAATCAAACCGATGAGAGCTTCAGATCTTCCAATGTTTCTCTATGGAGCTGAAACCTAAAGGTGTTCAAGTTCCGGTCCCATGCAAATGATACTCAACTGCCATTGGCTCATTTGTGTACGAGGGGAGGGGCTTACCGAGAGTTCAATTAAATACACCTGAACCAGCTAATCAAGGTCTTGGCAATGCATACTAGAAACTTCCAGGCAGGTGTTGAGGCAAGCTGGAGCTAAACTCTGCAGGACAGGTTTGGAAAGACCCTGCCCTGCTGCTTTAGATGCTGTTCAGATGGTCTCTGTGGGTGGTAGAGCATAGCTTTGATTTCCATATCACAATGACAATTAGAACATTAGAAAATTGAGTACTTTCATTTTACACACTAGTTCTGAGCTAGATCTGTGGGAATTACTTCAAACCCAATGTTAATTCAATGAAAACTGACAAAATTAATTTTTATTTCACAGACTTTGATAACACTGGGAGAAAAAAAAGAACCCAGATTGTAATACATTCCCTTTGAAGCTAAACACAGCGATTGCATTTTATTCCAAGCCACAGCAAAACTGCAACAGCTGCCAGGATGTCTTTCATCAAAAGTGTGTTGTAATTACGTCCCTGTGGCATTCATCATTGTAAAATCCATCATAATTCGCCTTTATTTGCAGTAATTAACTGCTCCAAATCACAGTCAGCTGTCCAGTTGATAAAGCCGTTAATTAGAACATCACAACATGCATTACAGCTTGTACAACATAGTCAGCAGCTTTCAGCCAGCGACTTCTGTTCAGCCCCATGATATTTAATGGCATACTGACGAACGTCTCTGCACTGAGGAAGTTTGCATATGAAAGACTAACGCACATACCTTCAGTAACAGAAACTCGGTGATGGCCAAGTAAAGCCATCTATTCACAATGTACATAAACACGCACTCATCTCAATCTCAAGCCAGGGCACGTGGAGGATTTACACTCAAGAGTTCAGAGACCTCGAGGTCAGCAGGAAATAAATGAAGAACTGAACCATTTGAAATGATAATGGACCTGCATCTGGAGGCCTGTAGATGTTCACAGGCTGTTTAGTCTCACATAGCCAGACCTTTGACTATAAGCATAAGGTCCACACCACAGCTTATTCTGCCTATTTATACAGGAGAGACCCGTCTGACTGACACGTGAAGGCCCATTCACACCAAGAACTACATTGGCATCCACATGAATGTACAATATGTTCTGTTTATTATAAGTGCAAGTTGCCGTTTTGTGGCCTGTCTCTTTTAATGCTCAAGTTCTTTAAAATTGGGTGAATTCTGATTAGCTGTCAATGTTTTTATCATTCATCAACTTGGAAAAATTTGTTCTGAAAGTGATTCCAATAATATCGTTCCTCTGTGTTGTTATTGTATAGTTGTGGTGACGTAGATCGATAATTACATTTTCTTTATAGACAGAGTGATCATTATAGTTATGGTTATGGAAATAGTGACAGACCTTTTCTTTGGTATTGTGACGTACAAGCAGAACAAATTTCGAAAAAGAAAGATTTAGGGCGGAGACTTTGTTCCTTGCATCGGTTGTTGATTGGAGGGGGGCAGATTTGAATCCGAAACTGCAATCTTTTTATAAGTAAGGGGAGTGGTTTAAGCAGATTCAATGATATGTAAATCATTACATATGCAATTTACATATGTAAATGTAAATCACAAGAGCTAAGGTCTGTTGTCTTATCGGAAAATTGAGTTTTGATCAAAATTAGATTTTTATAGATCAAAATGCATGGATGAATCATTCACAAGAGGGTCTTTCACACTAGTGACTGTAATAAAGTTTTCATAGTTCCTAACGATTGGTGAAAGTATCTACTTTCTGTGTTCGCAGTAGGCCTACAGGAATTTAAGGCAATAGTTTTTGGTGGACTAAATGATCTCCTACTTCCGAGTAACCCAGCACAATAGGAACTACCAGTGACGCAAGCGTACGTTGATTGAATTGACCGAACACAAAATGGCACTTGGGAAAAGTTTTGTTTTCGGAACCGCCCTCACAATAGTTCCAATAATTGAGTTCCTGTAACAGGTGCTAAAGCCCCATATAAGATCAATAACATACATATAGAAAATAGGTTGAATTTTTATTTCATGCCACTTTAAAGGGTGATGAACATAGAGAAATCAAATTTTCCTTGAGCTTTTGACATCTAAGAGGTCATCATATTATAAAGAATATCAGAAGTATCAGAACTGAAAACGTCCTTGTTAGTCCAAAAAAGCTTTTATTGACACCAGCCTCAGCAAACAATTTTTTTCAAAGTGGGGAACTATGACGACGTCAAAGAGGATAAAACACCACCCCCGCAGAAGAAGATCAACGCCTACTTCAACACGGCCGAGTTTAGCCCCGCCCACTGATTCGCGCATTACACGCATAGATAAGTAACATAGATGCCTACCTCGTGATGATAAACCGGATCGAGCTACCGAGCAATACAAAATATGCAGTGCCTGGTTGTGGAAGAAGACAGTCGCTGCATAAGCTTCCTCTGGATTCCAATAGGACTGCATGGATAAACTTTATTTTTAATGACGTTCCAGCTGATGAGGTAAAACATTGTCTGTTCGCTTCATTTCACTGAGGATTGTTTTGTAAAACAAGACTGGATTTGCAGACCGATTAAGAGTAAAGAACGGTGCTGTGCCGTCTATATTGGATCTGACAGGAATTGTGCAACACATGGACTCTGGGTCGAACATGTATGGACGAAATCTTCCGGTTGCTATTTTACAACATTGGCCGTTTACAAATAATTTCCCCAAGTGCATTGAACAGGTGAGTTGAAACTCATTCTATAATATGCAAAACTGTTATCCACTCACAGCAGTGGGACGTTAACTTTCCAAGTCTTCAGTGCGAGACGCCATAAAATGCCGAAGCGTTTTCAGCTAGGCTCAAACTAGGTAAAAATAGCCTATTACTTATTCATTTAGATGTTTTTAAATGCAAAAACCAAGTGAACATCATAAGATGACCACATCAGACAACAATAATAAAATTTAAAAAGCCAGTTCATGACCCCTTTAAACAATACAAACATCTCCACACACATTTGTACAGAAAAACAGCTAAAAAAAACAATGGAAAATGTGTGTAGACTCTGACAAGAATTTCTGCCAGTTCAAATGTATTATGCAAAATCTAGCTATTTGCTCAGACACAACAGGTCTGCTTATGTAAATCTACTTTTTTTGCTACTATTCGCCTCAGACAGAGTATTTCTCTCAAAAATAATTCAATAACACTTATTTTCTTTTTTCACTCACAACATCCAATCTCCTGCAAGGCATGCTGAGGACTAAAAATCCCTTTCCCAGTTTCAGCTATTTTGTGTTAACAAAAAAATATATATATATATTGTAGTTGGCAAGCAACCCCAACACAAACTGATAAACTAAGGTTCCCAAAACTCAATAAGATCGCACACAAAGAAATTAGCTTATAGGAATAAGCTTATTTTAATTAATCAACTTATCATATAAAAAAAAAACATTTTATGATCCTTTTTCAGCAGTATAACACAAAACACAGGTTACATTTTAAGCAGACTTTATTTATTCTTCTTCAGCATCACCACTTCACTTAACTCTTATTTTGCAAGCCCTTGATTTCTGATGCATAATTTTGGGAGGTTATGGGAGCCTCTGCACTAAACTGCTCATAGAAGGCACTGAAGAGAAAGCCCTCTGGTCTCTAGTGTTCAGATTTATAATGGTTTCTTCAACAGTGAAGGTGAGACGAGGAGGAGCCGAAAGTCAGCACACTCCACCCTCTGTCCCTCTCTAAGCACCGATAAATCACACTCTCCAATCAATAATTCACACATGTTCAAAGGAGGAGGAGGAGGTCAAAGAGACAATTAGAGACAGACTCAGATAAAGAGAAGAGCATGCTGGGATAGAACAGAGACGGAGTCTTTGAAACGATCGCTCAGTTAAAGTTTACGTTTTATAAGCTCAAATGGCCGCCTTGCTCTGTTCTGTGATGTGCGTCGTGACTCTCCTATTCAAATTTGTTCATCATAAAATGAACGAATCTTTCCAGAGTCAACTCGTTCATTTCATTCCTGGAATGAACCAAATGACACGAAAAAAGTTTCATTCATTTTGATAATTAAGTTCAAACAGGAGAGTCACGAACGTACACAGAACAGAGCAAGGCGACCATTTGAGCTTATAAAATGTAAACTTTGGTTGTTTTTAAATGATTCAATTCGCTTTCGCTTGATAAGACCCTTATTCATCGTCTGGAATCGTTTAAAGCCCTTTGAACAGTTTGCACTGAAAGTTCTTTTGGGCTGTTTGGTTCCCATTGAAGTCCATTATATGGAGAAAATCCTGGAATGTTTTCATCAAAAACCTTAATTTCTATTCGACTGAAGAAAGAATGACATGGACATCTTGGATGACATGGGGGTGAGTAAATTATCAGCAAAGGTTTTTTAAAAAGTGAACTACTCCTTTAAGAAAACATCCTAACAATCATTGAATTCTCATACTTGACAGATTAACAGTTAGCATGTTGCTAAGCTAACTCATCTGCATATTCTAAAACAGGCAGTCACACAAGTATTATGTTTTTAAATACTGAGACGTCGCCCACTGTGTGCTCTTTCCCCCATCACCTTCTCCTCTATAGAGTATCATATGATCAGTCACCTTTCCCTCAGAAATATTGATCAGCACATGGGTGAATGACTGGCCTGCTGTTGCACTCAATACGGGGCTTACATTTTTCAGAGAGCGGTCAATATTCATACTCAAGGCATCAATCGACCCTGTTCAGAAACATCTTGTTGTGGACTCAGCAAACAGGTGGTCCAAAATCAGTTGTCATTGCTGGTTAATGATTCAAAAAGACAAAATGCAACATTTAGCTAAGCCAGCTAGCTTAGCCACAATGCATTATTGACAATGGGGACAAAATCGAATTGAGACTGCACTGCTGAAATCAGCGATAAAGCATGTGAATGACTTTCTGCTTGTATTTAATTACACTTACATTTTATTCTAGGTGTGAACAGGCCATAAGATTTACTCGCGCTTCTACTTTAGCTCGTTCTTGTTCTGAAGTTGCTGTTTGTTGACACTCCTGTTTGTCAACTGGCCAATCTTCACAGTCAGAGGCCTGACACAATCAGTTTCCCACAGTCTGATGGGACATCAGGATTAGAGAGAGAAACAGAGCGCTGCTGCTAAGCTTGAACATTTCATCATAACTCAACACTGATGCTCAAAATGGGAGATCAGGATGTCAGTAAATGTAGATGGAAGTCAAAGGTCGAAGAGATCAGTTGGTCGTTTGCTTGCTGGTGGGGTGTTGATAAAGCGCTGATTCATATGCAGTGACAGTGTTGACTGTGTGCTTGGGTAAGCACAGATATGGAAATTCATATCAATTTTAGCATCATTTGGTGTCTTGAGAATTTCTGGGATATGAGCAAAACTCAAGCGCTTCCATTTCCATTTGCTCTAATTTACATGTATTCATTTTGACAGAGATTTTTATCAAAAGTGACTTTATAGATGGATTTTGTATTTCTGTATTGTGCATGATTTAACTCATTTCCCGCAGGTTTTGCACCAACATTCATTCACTATAGCATATAGGTTGTCAACTACACAGATTATCAAATCAGTAAATTTGGAAACTTTCTGTTAGATGTAATTCCACGAATATCATGAGTGATTAAGGGATTCAGAATGTCTTCAATTCAAGCAAGCTGCATGCTGTAATACAAGACTTTCGTCTCGTGTTTTCGGGACAGTTGATAGAAGTGTCAGTAGGCCATCAGGCCAGAGTTGCATTGACACTAAAGTTTATCATCTGCAAGTTATTTTAAACCAATTTTAAACAATTCAGATCTCTAAACGGCTTGTGCGCTCATGCCCAAAGCGCACACATAAAGCAGCCTCTCATACAGCTCGTCACTCGCAGAGTACAAAATTAGCCCGTTTTCAAGGCTTATTGTGCTTAAAGTCAAATACACACAAAATTATGCCAAAATAACAATTTTGTTGAGAAAGAGACTGACACACAATGTATAATGCATAACAGTATATTGGATCAATAGATTCATATTGCGTAAAAAAATTACACCATTGTAAACCAACACGGTGTCTGAAACACTTAACAATGTCTCAAAAAATAGAGATGATGGTTTTGATGCCTGTATGATGTTTCCTTCAGGCACTAGCATGACTGACTTAAAAAAAGTAGTCTGACATGTTTCTTGTCCGCACACAAGAATATAGGAGTCAAAAATCATATAATTTGACACATTGTGCAGTCTGAACACAATGAATGGGAATTCCCTCCTTACGCTGTGTATGACTACACAATGTGTCAAATTGTGTAGACACATTTTCCGAAATGTGGAAAATCCCCCCCCCCATCCCCCATTTTCCAAAACAAAATGCAGGCCATGTTTTTAGTTATATCAACTTTTTAGATGTAGCATTTAGAAGCCCGAACTGATAAAGGATGTTGAAGGCTGATATCCGATAAAAATATTTGTTGGTTTTAAAATCGATATGCCGATATATCAGCCGATATACACTCACCGGGCACTTTATTAGGTACACCTGTCCAACTGCTCGCTAACACTTAATTTCTAAGCAGCCAATCACATGGCGGCAACTCAGTGCATTTAGGCATGTAGACATGGTCAAGACAATCTCCTGCAGTTCAAACCGAGCATCAGTATGGGGAAGAAAGGTGATTTGAGTGACTTTGAACGTGGCATGATTGTTGGTGCCAGAAGGGCTGGTCTGAGTATTTCAGAAACTGCTAATCTACTGGGATTTTCACGCACAACCATCTCTCAGGGTTTACAGAGAATGGTCAGAAAAAGAAAAAACATCCAGTGAGCGGCAGTTCTGTGGGCGGAAATGCCTTGTTGATGCCAGAGGTCAGAGGAGAATGGCCAGACTGGTTCGAGCTGATAGAAGGGCAACAGTGACTCAAATAACCACCCGTTACAACCAAGGTGGGCAGAAGAGCATCTCTGAACGCACAGTACGTCGAACTTTGAGGCAGATGGGCTACAGCAGCAGAAGACCACACCGGGTGCCACTCCTTTCAGCTAAGAACAGGAAACTGAGGCTACAATTTGCACAAGCTCATCGAAATTGGACAATAGAAGATTGGAAAGACGTTGCCTGGTCTGATGAGTCTCAATTTCTGCTGCGACATTCGGATGGTAGGGCCAGAATTTGGCGTCTACAACATGAAAGCATGGATCCATCCTGCCTTGTATCAACGGTTCAGGCTGGTGGTGGTGGTGTCATGGTGTGGGGAATATTTTCTTGGCACTCTTTGGGCCCCTTGGTACCAATTGAGCATCGTTGCAACGCCACAGCCTACCTGAGTATTGTTGCTGACCATGTCCATCCCTTTATGACCACAATGTACCCAACTTCTGATGGCTACTTTCAGTATGATAATGCGCCATGTCATAAAGCTGGAATCATCTCAGACTGGTTTCTTGAACATGACAATGAGTTCGCTGTACTCAAATGGCCTCCACAGTCACCAGATCTCAATCCAATAGAGCATCTTTGGGATGTGGTGGAACGGGAGATTCGCATCATGGATGTGCAGCCGACAAATCTGCGGCAACTGTGTGATGCCATCATGTCAATATGGACCAAACTCCCTGAGGAATGCTTCCAGCACCTTGTTGAATCTATGCCACGAAGAATTGAGGCAGTTCTGAAGGCAAAAGGGGTCCAACACGTTACTAGCATGGGGTACCTAATAAAGTGGCCGGTGAGTGTATATTTTTTTACAGTTAGAGCGATCCTAGTATGCACTGTAAAATAACTTTGTGGAACATTTATTCCAAGATCTAAATGCAATCAAGATCAAATTCATAAAAATATGGATTAAAAATGAATAAAGATTTGTGTGTGATAAGTATATTACACCTGTTCGAGTATCAAATAGTTAGCATAGCAACATGCTAAGATCAAACTTGATTGGAACCAGTTGTTTCCAATGCAGTGCTCCAAGTTCAGTCTCTAACAAAGTTGCACAGAAACGAATGTTGCCTTAAATTATACTTTGAGTTTTGACACGAACGTACAACGACAAGCAGCTCACGATGTTGTTGAACAGAGCTAGATTCATGAAGAAATATTTTTCATCTCAATTGTTGTGGTTGTAATAAAAGTCTGAGGCACTATGGCGATATTGTTTTGGTCTAGAACTGCAGCAGTTTTTCTCTCTGCTGGATCCCTCATCAGGCATGGTATCCATCAACCCGTATCAGGCCTTCCCGAGTTACACAGAAGCATTAGAAGCATGTATGTGTGTGTGTGTGTGTCTTTTTTGCCGTCTCTCATTCTGATTCATTCCACAAATTACACTTAATAACAGCCTGGGTGCATTAATGAAAGTTGGTAATTCAGAGCACATAGATGTGATCGAGTGAGAGAGGAAAGAGAGGCGGCACCCTTTGTTTTATAAATATTCATCTGCTTGTCTGGCCGGGAGATGCACATTGGGTGTTGGGCTGAATCATATGCAAATCAGCTGATAAACAGAGCCACACATCTCTGTGCTCATTTGTCTGGGAGATAAGAGGCAGCCGCCACAGGTCTCTGTGAAACCGCCAGGCGTTTCTAACTCCCCTGGCTGTCGTGGAATAGCCAACAGGGGCAAATTAACCTTTACAGGAGGGCAAAAGGTTCCATCAACATAACCAATGAACCCCTGTAGCTCTGTAATGACACCTCCCGAGCAAATTAAACCACAAATTACCTCGTCCTCACATTTTTACTGCCCTCCCGTGAGAGTCTTTGACTTTCTGAAGTCAGCTGGTCGCACGTTTCTGCGGCTTCTCGTTTCCAAAGGGAACGCTGTTTGTTTGGATCATTTGCCTCTCAGTGGGGGGTTAAGAGTAAAAACACATGACATGTCAACTTTAAGTCTTTGGATCAAGAGGAAAGACCTTCATTATATATTTACTATACAGGACTGTTTCAACTCGGGTTTCAATACAAGTTAAGCTCGTCACAGAATTGGTGACAAAATGTCAATAACCACAGAATTACTGCAGTCAATAATTACTAGAACTGAACGGCGTTCGGTTCTGTTAACGATTCTGTGCACATGCATTTCTCAAGCCGATTTCGGACGAAACGCCATATTATACTTTGAAAGAGTTTCCTGCACTACTTTTAATTAGGACTGGACACGAATATACAAATATTCGTTCGGTGGGTTGGTATTTGATCTGAAAATATGACATTCGAATATTCAGGTTTTTGCACACCTGCATCCCCTCGAATACGGTTCTCATTCGCACTTGAATATGATTTACACTATAAAATCTAGTTAAATATAATACTTAACATTGAAGAACATTCCTTGAATCTGAATGTAAGGATCTATTCAACATCCAGGCCGCGATTTGACGTGTGCGATCACGGGTCATACTCCTCCTGACCTCATTACCGTATCTCTCCACAAGCCTCTCTGCTCTGCCATAAAGAGGTCAAAGCCACTGCCATACATTACCCACAGTCCATCAGTCACTTTCTCTATTCACCATTAAGTGTGTCTTTTCCTCTCTAGTCACAACACGGCAAGTACAACTCTCTTTCTTGACTGATTAGCCCTCCTTTTCTGGCTCGCTTCAAAGCGTCTCTTGATTTCTGACCTAGTTTGTTTTGTCTCTAAAGGAAATACTGTAGAGGAAATGTATCGCACAAGGCAGTGTTTTGTGTATGTGATTGCACTTTTAGACATAATCTCCACCTCTGACATACTTAAAGGATTAGTCGTTCCAAATCCAAATGACTTCCATAGAAAATAAACCAGAGACCAAAAGCACTATATACAGGATTATTAGGCATGCCTGTTCAATTTCTCATTAATGCAATTATCTAATCAACCAATCACATGGCAGTTGCTTCAATGCATTTAGGAGTGTGGTCCTGGTCAAGACAATCTCCTGAACTCCAAACTGAATGTCAGAATGGGAAAGAAAGGCGATTTAAGCAATTTTGAGCGTGGCATGGTTGTTGGTGCCAGACGGGCCGGCCTGAGTATTTCACAATCTGCTCAGTTACTGGGATTTTCACACACAACCATTTCTAGGGTTTACAAAGAATGGTGTCCTGTGGGCGAAAATGCCTTGTTGATGCTAGAGGTCAGAGGAGAATGGGCCGACTGATTCAAGTTGATAGAAGAGCAACTTTGACTGAAATAACCACTCGTTACAACCGAGGTATGCAGCAAAGCATTTGTGAAGCCACAACACGCACAATCTTGAGGCGGATGGGCTACAACAGCAGAAGACCCCACCGGGTACCACTCATCTCCACTACAAATAGGAAAAAGAGGCTACAATTTACAAGAGCTCACCAAAATTGGACAGTTAAAGACTGGAAAAAAATGTTGCCTGGTCTGATGAGTCTCGATTTCTGTTGAGACATTCAGATGGTAGAGTCAGAATTTGGCGTAAACAGAATGAGAACATGGATCCATCATGCCTTGTTACCACTGTGCAGGCTGGTGGTGGTGGTATAATGGTGTGGGGGATGTTTTCTTGCCACACTTCAGGTGCCTTAGTGCCAATTGGGCATTGTTTAAATGCCACAGCCTACCTGAGCATTGTTTCTGACCATGTCCATCCCTTTATGGCCACCATGTACCCATCCTCTGATGGCTACTTCCAGCAGGATAATGCACCATGTCACAAAGCTCAAATCATTTCAAATTGGTCTCTTGAACATTACAATGAGTTCACTGTACTAAAATGGCCCCCACAGTCACCAGATCTCAACCCAATAGAGCATCTTTGGGAAGTGGTGGAACGGGAGCTTAGTGCCCTGGATGTGCATCCCACAAATCTCCATCAACTGCAAGATGCTATCCTACCATAATGGGCCAACATTTCTAAAGAATGCTTTCAGCACCTTGTTGAATCAATGCCATGTAGAATTAAGGCAGTTCTGAAGGCGAAAGGGGGTCAAACACAGTATTAGTATGGTGTTCCTAATCATTCTTTAGGTTAGTGTATAAGCCCAGCTTCAAAATTTCTTCCTTGGTGTTCCACAGAAGAAAAGTCATACTGGTTTGGAACAAGAGTTTCATTCATTTGTGAAATTTTCCTTTGGGTCAAAGATAAAAAATTAAAGCTGCTTGTTAACAAAAGAAAAAATTTTTAATCAAGTAAGCCTCATTATTAAGCCTGGATAAAGAGTAAATTCCTCCCTGGTTAACCACAAGTCCTCACGCAGCCCAACCATGCAAGAGATGTGGTAATGAGAGATGGTTCATGGAGAACAACATCTCAGATGAACTCGATAACTGTCCAATTTCCTCCAAACATAGTGATTACTAAGTCAGGTCCATGTGGAGAATGCCTGTAAAAAAGCAACCACCAGGGAGTCTCTAAAGCAGCTGCTGACAGTTTCATGTGCTTTAAACAAACTCCCCATCTATTACTCTAAGAACAAAGGAACCAAACCAGATGTTCCTCAAGAGCAACAAAGAGTAAAAAATGTCTGAGGAAGAGGATGTGGAATTGAGCAATGAAGAGCCATTTAAGGTCCTTAGCTAAACTTGTACATGGATGCCAATCAAATGGCATTGCTATGTGGTTGCTAATGTTTTCAGGGTAGTTTGCTTATTGGACTCACTCCCATGTCTGATATTCTGGTTAGGGATGCACTGATATTGAAAGACGTAAGCAGAACAGAAACAGAGGTAGCAAGTGTCTTCCGTATTGTGATGTGCATCCGAGTCACGACGAATTACCAAACAAGTTGTTGATTGGATTTTGAGATGTGAACATTGCACTCGAAAATGAATACCAGATTCAATTCAATTGTGGAGGGACGGGGTTAAATTGGCATGAAATCAAATTTGACAAATCTTCTTTTTATTTGTAATATTGTAGTGTTTATTATAAATGATTTATCTGTGCACTTCATTATTATTTTAAAAATTCATGTACCCTTATTATCCTTATAAGCTGTCGGTGCACCGCCTCTCAGGCTGAATGTAAACTGCCATTCAAATCTGCCTCCATTTTGTTTGCAACGCCCAACCTCCAACAGATCCAATCAATTCCCGAAGGACCAAATCAAGCCCCGCAATTGGGGAAGTCTGGCATATGTCACCAGAGAGAAGTCTGTCGTTTCAACAGAAGATAGAGTTGATGTTTTAATTAACATTACAAGGTCAAAAAATAAATGAATTAAACACAGGCTATACATGGATGAATCAGTCACAAGATCAATATCATGCATTTGAAAAATACTTTAAAGGTGTGATAACTTTAATATGAAAATTCTATACAATTTTGTCTAATTCGATTAAAAAATAAAACACAAAAATAAAAATCAATAGTTTTAAATGCTACAAATGAACATTATAAATGTATATAGAGCATGAACATTTATTTTAAGATTTTATAAAAAATGCATTTAACAGTGCTATTCAATGTATTAGTGATTTTAAAGGCTAACTTTAAGTTTGATTCTTGATTCTTAAAAGTTTGATTGGAAAAAATCTAACTTAAAGTTAGCATTTAAATGTATACATTTTAATGTTGTGATGCCTGAATTCATTTGTAGCATTTAAAACTCTATATATATATATATATATATATATATATATATATATATATATATATATATATTATATATTATTATTATTTATTTATTTATTTTTTGAATTAGAGAAAATAGTATAGATTTTTAATATTAAAGTTATGGTCTAAATTTTAAAGTTAGCATAAACTAATAGTACCAATTCTGAATATTACTGACTAATTCAAAAACCACCAATACTGTCAACAACCGAAACAGTATGGAGTGTGTATGATGACTAATCGTGGTCTCCACATATGGATCATATCTATAACTCAGTGTATATTTTTCATCTGTTTTATAGTCTGCCAGGAAAAATTCATCCGAACATTTAAAAGTAATTCCACAAATTGTGAGAAACAAGTTATGAGCCAGTTTATTACTCAGCGTTAGGAATTTGTTCATATCTCTTGTTTCACTTTAAAGTAAAGTATAAATCCTTAAGTATAAGTGCAACAGTAAGACTGAAAAAAATGTGCTGCCTTAAATTACAATCAACGTAAATAATTTAAACTTAAATTACATTTAACTGACTTTAAAAAGTTAACTTATTTAATGAATTAAAGCAATGTAAAAACACGTTGCCATATTTTATTGATCATATAAAAAGAAAAGCGTCAAACTGATCTCATGACATGGAAATGTATGACACGCAAATTCGTATTGCCATTTTTGGCATGCTATCAACACGCATAATCGCTTTTCAGCGTGATTATGAACGCCGTTGACTTAACGTTACTTTACTGTATAGATAAATATATGACCTACCTCAACCCTGTCCCTAAACCTACCCATCACTGGGGTTAATAGCATTTATAAGTCTATAGCAATGGCATTTACAACTCCCCAGATGTAGATCTACATTTTGCTTCATTTCGCTCAGACATTTAACGGCGTGTACATACACGCGGAATCACTCGGACATTTAACGGCGTAGACATTAGCTGTAGTCAAGACCGCCTAAACCAAGACCAAGACACTACCAAGACCAGAGGGTATCTAGACCAAGTCAAGACCAAGACCGAGACCAAAGAGTGATGTTGAAGCTAAGCAGTAACTTGTAAGATTTTGTTTTGCATTGCCTGTCTTTGTCTGCCGATTTTTAAGTCTCCAAATGAATCCAATCTGCAACTTTTAAATACAAAAATATTTTTAAAACGAAATTATAAGCTGTCACACCGTACTGTCTTCACTCGGACGCGCGCTTCAATCTGTTGTGGATATCGTCGTGGATATTGTAGTATTGTATTGCTAAATCCCCCGACCACTATGTTGGTCTGAGAAAGCGAGACCTAGACAAGACGAGAGGTCCGAGACCCAGATTTGGGGAGTAGTTAACTACAAGTAGCGTAGCTGCTAACTTAACTACATTTTTCAGTAGCTTGGCAGTAGCTCAGTTGCTTTTTAAACAGTGTAGCTTTTCCAGTAGCTAACTACTTTTTGCAGCAAGTAGCGGTGTAGTGCGAACAAAAGCTACATTGCTACATTGTCGAGCCTGTGTGAATCAGCGCGATGCAAGGATATTCTTCTTCTTGTTAGATTACAAACTAATTTTTTGCCATTACCGCCACCTGTTGTTTAATGACGCGTCTTGCGGCTAACGGTTCACTGACGTACAGAAGTCGGTGGACACACCCATATTATGATTATATAGCAAGACGTGACGGCAGATTTGGAGGATGGAGTTCAACTAATGTTAATTACCCATGGCCTTATTTGTCCAAGTTCAATCAGTATTTTTGAGAATATGTTCTACATGCAATTTATGTTGGATGTTTATTTCGTTCTTGCAATGTTGTAGGCTATTTGTTGCACTTTTGACAAACAGTCAGAGATATTTTAGTGTTGTGTGTAATAAAACAATACTCTCTGAAAATCGTAATTGCATTGCCTTGTTTTAAACACTAAATATTTTACTTAAAACAGTCCTCAGACACTTATTCAGTTATTTATAATATACGTTGTTCAAAAAGCAAAAGTAGTTTCAGTGTAGCTAGCTACTTTTTGATTGTAACTTGTAGTGTAGCTAACTACTTTTCTAAACGGGTAGCTTGACTGTAGTTAAACTACTATAACTTACGAGTAGCTTGTAGCTTGTCAAACTACAGTTTCAGAGTAGCTTCCCCAACACTGCCGAGACCAAGACCAAAGACCGTCAAGGCCGTGACAAGACCGAGACCACGTAAAAGTTGTCTCAAGACCGGTCTCGAGACATAAATCACTAGTAGACATACACGCATATAGCTCAAAGTACATATATATAACATGCCACTTGACTTGAAAGTGGCGTGTATGTTTACGCAAAAGTCATGATGTCATGTTGTCGCAGTAACAGAGTTTTGTGATATCGTTCCTGAGAACAGTACGAGTGGGAGCAGTAGTAACTACAGACTCGTTCGGTAAACTCTGTGACATCAAGATAATAAGATCTCATAGGAAGACAGAAAGCAGAACTACATCAAGGCTCAGGAATGTTTCCCCCCGAGGTGCCTGAAAATGAAAAGAAGACGGACCCTGTCAAGCTCAGGAGCTCTGACATTGGCCTAGTATGTGTGACGTGTGGACCGAGGCGCATTACACATCCGTCTTCAGAGGGCAGGTGTCAACGGCTTTTTAATGCTCCTGTCAGAGAGGATTGTGGGAAGAATGGAGCAGGACGGCACCTCGACTGAGCATTACTGCTTACAGAAGTGTCTACTTCACAACGTCAACAGCGGTTACATTTAAATAACGTGCAATCAGTCACCTGCAGCTGTTTACCGGTGTAGGCGTACAATGCCCGTTTGCATCGTCGTGGGATCGGTTCAGTTGTTGAGACTGGGATTGCGGATGGGGGAGGTCGAGTGAAACAATGCAAAAAGCAGCTGCAAGACATTCCGTATGGAAATCAGGACACCAGCCACTCGTAGCAGAATGATGATGGCTGACTTTGAAGTCAATATAACATTTCACTCACTGACAACTTCTATGAACACTTGACGCTAGGATAGAGTATCCGATGAACCGGAGCGGGCTGCAATAAAGATTAAGCGACAATTACAGTATAATAGCTTCTTGAGGAGAGACGAACATCTCTCTCTTTGACAGGAACATGGGTAGATCTAACTAATGACTAACCACTGAAAGCTCTTGCCAACTCTATCTAGAGTGTAAACAGATCAATTTAGTGCCGAGGTGCTCACGAGTCCTTGCAATGAACTTTCACACACTGAAACTATTGTTCACAAGCATGTAAACATAATACCTTCTGTGTCAACACAGTCCGATATTTATAGACACTTCATCCTGGAGGTCCTCTCTTTCCATTTTTCACTTGTTATGAGTCCAACAAGCCTGCAAAAACTCTGTAAGTTTGTTGGTATTTTGTACTAATTCTCTTAAACTGTAGTAACCGTATGGAAGCTTGTTTCCGCCACAGAATGAAAAATATAAAAGGTAATTGCGACTTTTTATCTCACAATTCGGACTTTTTTTCCTCACAATTGCGAGTTTACTTCTCGACAATTCTTGAGAATATAATGAATGCAACGAATGCATGCTGAGAATGAATGCAATTCTCAGAATTGCAAGATGGAAAGTCAGAATTGCGAGATATAAAGTCAGAAGTGTATGATATAAAGTCGCAATTGTGAGATATAAAGTCAGAATTGCGAGTTACTAAAGTCAGAATTGTGTGATATAAATTTTGAGATTTTGAGATGTGAACATTGCACTCAAAAATGAATACCAGATTCAATTCAATTGTGGAGGGACGGGGTTAAAGTCGGCATGAAATCAAATTTGACAAATCTTTTTATTTTGTAATATTGTAGTTTATTATAAATGATTTATCTGTGCACTTCATTATTATTTAAAAATTCATGTACCCTTATTAACCTTATAAGCTGTCGGTGCACCGCCTCTCAGACTGAATGTAAACTGCCATTCAAATCTGCCTCCATTTTGTTTGCAACGCCCAACCTCCAACGATCCAATCAATTCCCGAAGGACCAAATCAAGCCCCGCAATTGGGGAAGTCTGGCATACGTCACCAGAGAGAAGTCTGTCGTTTCACCAGAAGATAGAGTTGATGTTTTAATTAACATTACAAGGTCAAAAAATAAATGAATTAAACACAGGCTATACATGGATGAATCAGTCACAAGATCAATATCATGCATACTTTAAAGGTGTGATAACTTTAATATGAAAATTCTATACAATTTTGTCTAATTCGATTAAAAAATAAAACACAAAAATAAAAATCAATAGTTTTAAATGCTACAAATGAATTCAGGCAGCTTCACAACATTATAAATGTATAAAGAGCATGAACATTTATTTTAAGATTTTATAAAAAATGCATTTAACAGTGCTATTCAATTATTAGTGATTTTAAAGGCTAACTTTAAGTTTGATTCTTGATTCTTAAAAGTTTGATTGGAAAAAATCTAACTTAAAGTTAGCATTTAAATGTATACATTTTAATGTTGTGATGCCTGAATTCATTTGTAGCATTTAAAACTATATATATATATATATATATATATATATATATATATATATATAATTATTTATTTATTTATTTTTTGAATTAGAGAAAATAGTATAGATTTTTAATATTAAAGTTATGGTCTAAATTTTAAAGTTAGCATAAACTAATAGTACCAATTCTGAATATTACTGACTAATTCAAAAACCACCAATACCGTCCGACAACCGAAACAGTATGGAGTGTGTATGATGACTAATCGTGGTCTCCACATATGGATCATATCTTTACCTCAGTGTATATTTTTCATCTGTTTTATAGTCTGCCAGGAAAAATTCATCCGAATATTTAAAAGTAATTCCACAAATTGTGAGAAACAAGTTATGAGCCAGTTTATTACTCAGCGTTAGGAATTTGTTCATATCTCTTGTTTCACTTTAAAGTAAAGTATAAATCCTTAAGTATAAGTGCAACAGTAAGACTGAAAAAAATGTGCTGCCTTAAATTACAATCAACGTAAATAATTTAAACTTAAATTACATTTAACTGACTTTGAAAAGTTAACTTATTTTAATGAATTAAAGCAATGTAAAAACACGTTGCCATATTTTATTGATCATATAAAAAGAAAAGCGTCAAACTGATCTCATGACATGGAAATGTATGACACGCAAATTCGTATTGCCATTTTTGGCATGCTATCAACACGCATAATCGCTTTTCAGCGTGATTATGAACGCCGTTGACTTAACGTTACTTTACTGTATAGATAAATATATGACCTACCTCAACCCTGTCCCTAAACCTACCCATCATTGGGGTTAATAGCATTTATAAGTCTATAGCAATGGCATTTACAACTCCCCAGATGCAGATCTACATTTTGCTTCATTTCGCTCAGACATTTAACGGCGTGTACATACACGCGGAATCACTCGGACATTTAACGGCGTAGACATTAGACTTGTAGTCAAGACCGCCTAAACCGAGACCAAGACACTACCAAGACCAGAGGGTATCTAGACCAAGACAAGACCAAGACAGACCAAGTCAAGACCAAGACCGAGACCAAAGAGTGATGTTGAAGCTAAGCAGTAACTTGTAAGATTTTGTTTTGCATTGCCTGTCTTTGTCTGCCGATTTTTAAGTCTCCAAATGAATCCAATCTGCAACTTTTAAATACAAAAATATTTTTTAAAACGAAATTATAAGCTGTCACACCGTACTGTCTTCACTCGGACGCGCGCTTCAATCTGTTGTGGATATCGTCGTGGATATTGTAGTATTGTATTGCTAAATCCCCCGACCACTATGTTGGTCTGAGAAAGCGAGACCTAGACAAGACGAGAGGTCCGAGACCCAGATTTGGGGAGTAGTTAACTACAAGTAGCGTAGCTGCTAACTTAACTACATTTTTCAGTAGCTTGGCAGTAGCTCAGTTGCTTTTTAAACAGTGTAGCTTTTCCAGTAGCTAACTACTTTTGCAGCAAGTAGCGGTGTAGTGCGAACAAAAGCTACATTGCTACATTGTCGAGCCTGTGTGAATCAGCGCGATGCAAGGATATTCTTCTTCTTGTTAGATTACAAACTAATTTTTTGCCATTACCGCCACCTGTTGTTTAATGACGCGTCTTGCGGCTAACGGTTCACTGACGTACAGAAGTGGGTGGACACACCCATATTATGATTATATAGCAAGACGTGACGGCAGATTTGGAGGATGGAGTTCAACTAACGTTAATTACCCATGGCCTTATTTGTCCAAGTTCAATCAGTATTTTTGAGAATATGTTCTACATGCAATTTATGTTGGATGTTTATTTCGTTCTTGCAATGTTGTAGGCTATTTGTTGCACTTTTGACAAACAGTCAGAGATATTTTAGTGTTGTGTGTAATAAAACAATACTCTTTGAAATCGTAATTGCATTGCCTTGTTTTAAACACTAAATATTTTACTTAAAACAGTCCTCAGACACTTATTCAGTTATTTATAATATACGTTGTTCAAAAAGCAAAAGTAGTTTCAGTGTAGCTAGCTACTTTTTGATAGTAACTTGTAGTGTAGCTAACTACTTTTCTAAACGGGTAGCTTGACTGTAGTTAAACTACTATAACTTACGAGTAGCTTGTAGCTTGTCAAACTACAGTTTCAGAGTAGCTTCCCCAACACTGCCGAGACCAAGACCAAAGACCGTCAAGGCCGTGACAAGACCGAGACCACGTAAAAGTTGTTCTCAAGACCGGTCTCGAGACATAAATCACTAGTAGACATACACGCATATAGCTCAAAGTACATATAGATAACATGCCACTTGACTTGAAAGTGGCGTGTATGTTTACGCAAAAGTCATGATGTCATGTTGTCGCAGTAACAGAGTTTTGTGATATCGTTCCTGAGAACAGTACGAGTGGGAGCAGTAGTAACTACAGACTCGTTCGGTAAACTCTGTGACATCAAGATAATAAGATCTCATAGGAAGACAGAAAGCAGAACTACATCAAGGCTCAGGAATGTTTCCCCCCGAGGTGCCTAAAATGAAAAGAAGACGGACCCTGTCAAGCTCAGGAGCTCTGACATTGGCCTAGTATGTGTGACGTGTGGACCGAGGCGCATTACACATCCGTCTTCAGAGGGCAGGTGTCAACGGCTTTTTAATGCTCCTGTCAGAGAGGATTGTGGGAAGAATGGAGCAGGACGGCACCTCGACTGAGCATTACTGCTTACAGAAGTGTCTACTTCACAGCGTCAACAGCGGTTACATTTAAATAACGTGCAATCAGTCACCTGCAGCTGTTTACCGGTGTAGGCGTACAATGCCCGTTTGCATCGTCGTGGGATCGGTTCAGTTGTTGAGACTGGGATTGCGGATGGGGGAGGTCGAGTGAAACAATGCAAAAAGCAGCTGCAAGACATTCCGTATGGAAATCAGGACACCAGCCACTCGTAGCAGAATGATGATGGCTGACTTTGAAGTCAATATAACATTTCACTCACTGACAACTTCTATGAACACTTACGCTAGAATAGAGTATCCGATGAACCGGAGCGGGCTGCAATAAAGATTAAGCGACAATTACAGTATAATAGCTTCTTGAGGAGAGACGAACATCTCTCTCTTTGACAGGAACATGGGTAGATCTAACTAATGACTAACCACTGAAAGCTCTTGCCAACTCTATCTAGAGTGTAAACAGATCAATTTAGTGCCGAGGTGCTCACGAGTCCTTGCAATGAACTTTCACACACTAAACTATTGTTCACAAGCATGTAAACATAATACCTTCTGTGTCAACACAGTCGGATATTTATAGACACTTCATCCTGGAGGTCCTCTTTTTCCATTTTTCACTTGTTATGAGTCCAACAAGCCTGCAAAAGCTCTGTAAGTTTGTTGGTATTTTGTACTAATTCTCTTAAACTGTAGTAACCGTATGGAAGCTTGTTTCCGCCACAGAATGAAAAATATAAAAGGTAATTCGACTTTTTATTTCACAATTTGGACTTTTTCTCACAATTGCGAGAAGTAAACTCGCAATTCTGAAAATTGATTAGAAAATTAATTAAATGAATGCAACGAATGCATGTGAGAATAATGAAGTCTCAGAATTGCAACTTAAGTCATAATTGTAATATACATTCTGTAGCGTATGAATACAAGCTTCCAACTGTGAGATATAAAGTAGAATTGCTAGTTATAAAGTCAGAATTGTGAATGTAAAGTCAGAATTTGCATGTACTGAGAATTTGAGATGCAAATACGTCACAATTCTGACTTTATAAAGTCGAATTTCTGACTTTATAACTCAGCAATTGCGACTTTATACACTCGCAATTGTGACTTTATATCTCACAATTCTGACTTAATATAACTGCACTTTGTTAATTCTGAATTTATATCTTACAATTCTGACTTTATAATCTCGCAATTGTGACTTTATATCTCACAATTTCTGACTTTTTACACGCAATTCTGAGAACTATAGTCAGCAATTCTGATATAAACTCATATCTTACAATTCCGAATTGATATCATGAAGTCAGAATTCCGACTATATAAAGTCAGAATTGCTGAGATATAAAGTCAGAATTGCGAGACATATAGAGTCAGAATTGCGAGATATAAAGTCAGAATTGCGAGTTATAAAGTCAGAACTTCGACATATAAACTCACAATTACGTGTTATAAAGTCAGAATTGCGAGATGTAAACTTCTTGGCACTTCTGTCTTTTTTCTCAGAATTGCGACTTTATATCACCCAGTTCTGACTTTATATGCCTCAATTATGACTTTATATCACGAAATTCTGACTTTCTATCTCACAATTCTGACTTTATATCATGCAATTCCGACTTAATATCACGCAATTCTTGACTTAATATCAGCAATTCCTGACTTTATATCACACAATTTATGACTTTATATATCTACGCAATTCTGACTTTATATCACGCAATTCTGACTATATCTCGCAATTCTGACTTTATATCAGCGAAATTCTGACTTTCTATCTCACAATTCTGACTTTATAACATGCAATTGCGACTAATATCACGCAATTCTGACTTAATATCTCGCAATTCTGACTTTATATCAGCACAATTATGACTTTATATCAAGCAATTTCCTGACTTTATATCACGCAATTCTGACTATATCTCGCAATTATGACTTTATATCACGAAATTCTGACTTTATATCTCACAATTCTGACTTTATAACATGCAATTGCGACTTAATATCATCGCAATTCTGACTTTATATCTCACAATTCTGACTTTATATCACGCAATTCTGACTTTATATCTCACAATTCTGACTTTATATCACGCAATTCTGACTTTATATCTCACAATTTCTGACTTTATATCACACAATTATGACTTTATATCATCGCAATTCTGACTTTATATCGCAATTCTGACTTTATATCTCACAATTCTGACTTTATATCATGCAATTCTGACTTTATATCTCGCAATTCTGACTTTATATCTCACAATTCTGACTTTATATCTCACAATTCTGACTTTATATCTACAATTCTGACTTTATATCACAATTCGACTTCATATTTGCAATTTCGACTTTATATCTCACAATTCTGACTTTTATATCGCAATTCTGACTTTATATCACAATGCGACTTTATATCTCGCAATTCTGACTTTATAACTCGCAATTCTGACTTTAATATCACGCAATTCTGACTTCATATCACGCAATTGCGACTTTATATCTCACAATTCTGACTTTATATCATCGCAATTCGACTTTATACACAATTGCGACTTTATATCTCACAATTCTGACTTTATATCACGCAATTCTGACTTTATATCTCACAATTCTGACTTTATATCTCTCAATTCTGACTTTATAACACGCAATTGCGACTTCTATATCTCACAATTCTGACTTTATAACACACAATAGCGACTTTATGTCACGAATTCTGACTTTACATCTCTCAATTCTGACTTTATATCTCTCAATTGTGACTTTATATCTCTCAATTGTGACTTTATATCTCTAATTGTGACTTTATATCACGCAATTGTGGAAAAAAAGTCAGAATTGTGAGATAAAAAGTCTCAATTATTTATTTAATTTTTTATATTCAGTGGCAGAAACAAGCTTCCATATAACAGAGCTTTTTTCAACATTACATTTAACAGATTATCGACATATTGTAGGGCAGGACTTGGTTAGTTGTTGATTGGATGGAGGCAGATCTGAATACAAGCTTATCATCTGTGGAGGGCGGGGTCTAAGCAGACTAAATGATTGGAGAAGTCCTGTATACATCACCAGAAAGACGTCTGTCCTTTCACTGGAAGTTATGATTTTTCGATTTTGGCTTCCAAAGATTATGAAAACTAGACAATAGACGTAAAACGGGTATTGTGCCACTCCCGCAATCCGTCCAGCACACCTTCTTTTCCCTTACAGCATTGCCGCATTCGTTCCTTCCTAAGCCAAACTTAACATCCAGAGCAGCCGAATCAGTGAGGGACGTGCCTGCTAAACTGCGGGACGTGCCTGGTATTAAACAGTATCATCGGAAAGCGCATTAAGCCGCGAAGAGATACTGTTCCCTAGGCGGCTCTGTGTGTGTGTGTGTGTGTGTGTGTGTGTGTGTGTGTGTGTGTGTACTCCGAGATCATAGACTGTCAAACCAATAAGCTGAACACGCTTAAGCAAAGCATATAACTGTGGGTTTCAGATACTCGCCTAAATGGCCAAATAGCCAACACAAACATGCTGAAATGCCGTTTTCTCATAAACACAGTCGGTTATGTCTTAAAGGGATAGTACACTTAGAAATTAATTTTTTGTATGTTTTAGCTTACCTCAAGTTCATTCAAGATAGGTGTTTCCACAGTAGTTTCAATTTTGATATTTTTAGGTCAAACCGTTCTTGTCTGTCATATAATGGAGGTCTATGGTCACCACCTCAAAGAGCATGCACAGAGAAGTCCAAATTAAACATGATTTAATGACTCGAAATGTAAGTACACATTGATGGCCTAAGACACGAAATGAGCGGTTTTGTAACCACAGCCACAAAGTGCCCGCACCCTCAGATCACTTGGACGTGGCTGTGGTTACATGAGGTAAAAACTATATAAATACTGTTCGTTTTCTCACACAAAATGCTCGTTATTGTCGTAGGCCATCAATGTGTACTTACATTTACCAGTCATTAAATCATGTTTAATTTGGACTTCTCTGTGCATGCTCTTTGAGGTGGTGACCATAGACCTCCATTATATGACTGACAGACAAGAACGGTTTGACCTAAAAATATCAAAATTGAAACTACTGTGGAAAACATCACTCGTTTGTATCAGCTATTGCGTCTGTTTGAACGTTTCCTTTTACGTTAAAAACCGAGCAAAGAACAACACTTGGAGATGTTTCTCCACCGCTCTGATCATACGTCATCTCCTTCATCGCTCTGATTGGTTTTAGGTCTATCCGCGACATCCGCTGGTGACGTCCCTCTGGAAATGATTTGTCTATAATGCTTTGCCAGACCATAACTCAGTTACAACTGAGAATGATCTGGTTTTAACCAGGCTAGTATATCGGATCCGTGCAGCTCTAAAAGTGACAGCAGCCTGATAATCCTGCTGCAGTCATTACCGTTACATCAAACTATAAAAGACGAAGATAAAATCACTCACTGCTTTTGAATGAATAAACTGTAGTTTTAATAATGATTAGTCTATGTTTAATGTATACATGTATACATATATAGAAAAACAAAACAGCTTTGGCATTTAATGCATGTGTCATATGAAAAATCTGGTTATACGGTAATATGGTAACACTGATTTTAATAGTGTGACAACTGCAACAGATGCAGTTGAAAATCAGGTTGATTACTAGTCTGAATACTAGATTTTTCTGTTATAAGAATCAAAACGTTACATTATAAAATATTAAAATATATAAATATAATTGTATGGTTTACTATAACATGTCATATTATTTCATATATATTAGGGCTGTGCAAAAATTAATTGCGATTAATCGCATCCAAAATAAAAGTCTGTGTTTACATAATATATTTGTGTGTGCTGTATATAATTATTTTGTATATATACACACACATGCATGTATATTTAAGAAAATGTGTTATTCATATATAAAATATTTATATTTATATAATATAGATTATGTATATGTATATATATATATATATATATATATATATATATATATATATATATATATATATATACACACATATATATATATACAGAATTTAAGCGCAAATAATTCTTAAATATATACATGCATGCATATTTATATATACAAAATAATTATATACAGCACACACAAATATATTATGTAAGCACAGACTTTTATTTTGGATGTGATTAATTGCAATTAACTTTTGCACAGCCTTAATATATATATATATATATATATATATATATATATATATATATATATATATATATATATATATGTCTATATATATATATATAGGCTGTCAAATCATTTTATTACAATTAATCGCATCCAAATTAAAAATTTGTGTTTACATAATATATGTCAGTATATAATTATTTTGTGTGATATATATATATATATATATATATATATATATATATATATATATATATATATATATATATATATATATATATATAAACACACACATGCATACATATTTAGGAAAAAATATTATTGATATGTAAAATATTTGTTTATATATAATATAAATTATATATAAATCTATATCCAGTATATACATTAAAATGTTTCTTAAATATATACAAGCATGTGTGAATTATATATATATATACACGCAAAATAATTATATACAGTGTACCCACATATATTACCCAATATATATATATATATATATATATATATATATATATATATATATATATATATATATATATATATATATATAATTAAACACAGTGCACTCACAAATATAATGTAAACACAAACTTTTATTTTGGTTGCGATTAATTGTTTGACAGCCCTAAATGTTTTGCATCTGACAGAGTTGATGCATTGAATGACCAGCATTGAAACATACATTTTGCCAGAAAAACAAACCCTCTTTTAACAGATTTGTCTAAAACAATTCACAACTTTTGCAGTGCTTTATCCTGTGTCATCTCAGTACTCATAAATAACATTTGTGACACACAGTATGAGAAAAGTTCAATAGCGATGACTGAAGCTGCATTAGTGCAAAAGCAGAAGCACTCATAAAAGTGTCTTTTACAACTCTGGGCTATTTTATGAAGGGTTCAACTACTTAAACACATGTTTAAGCTGAACTCAGACCAAGACAAGAGTCCAAGGCAAGCACACACAATGTTTACATAATGAACTCAATGTGTATCCAGTGCAACAGCAGCATAACAACAACAAAGCAAAAGGCAGGCGTGTGTTACAAACTAAACAGCTCACATTGGCTATGCTGAACATCGGTGATGAAATGCACAATTTCATTTCAGAAAACAAACTTACCAACTGAAACGTGCAGAGGAATATCAGGGTGCACCGTCCGCTGCAGCAGCCCATTGTGTAGTTAAAGCGAGATAATGGGATCCTGAATATATGAGTCTATGAGCAGAAAGTCCTAAACAAACACAGAGAAGCGCGTCTGTCTCTGTCCGACACAAAGCGGCTCCTGTTCCCATTGTTTCCTGCGGCGCTCAGTGAAACGCGCGTGGAGGTGTGAAAGCGCGTCGCGTCGCGGGAGGAGTGTGTGTGACTTGGGTGTGTGTGAGTGAAGTGCGAAGAAAGAGGCAGCAAAAGAAGAACAAGGGGTAGACCGGGTATGAGGGGCGGGGGAGCAGGCAGAGGGGGTGTATGTTAAATCACAATGGCTTGAGTCTGCTCTCTCTCACACACACAGACTGTGAGTGCTGTAGTTTTGAAACCTAAAGATGTACAGGAGCCAGCTGATATTCCTGCGCGCTCTAGCTCAAAAGTGCCCAAACCCCTCTGAAACCAACATACCAGGTTGAGAGACAGCCTATAAGACCAGTAAACAAGCTTAACCCTTAATAACCATATCTAGAGACCACGTCCTTGCTCAAACGAAAGAACGAATAAACCAGCCTCAGTCTCTTAGCTGGTTTAGCCTCTTATTTTAGGGGTCACCTAGCTGTTCCTCAACAGTAGGCCTATTGTTGCTCAATTTATTTAACATTTCTGTTTAAAGGGAATTTGCCCAAGAAGAAGCAAACTTATAAATCATACATAATGAAGTTTTTTTTTTTTTTTGATAATGTAGCCTAAGAATGCAGAAAGTTGTCTGTGATATCTGGGTAGGCTATGGTTAGTGTAAGGGTATACAGAATATTTTGTATAGTATAAAAAACATTATTTCTATGCAAAGTCCCCATAAAACATGAAAACAACCGCGCGCACGTGTGTGTGTTCACGTAACGGTAAGTGCCACAAAAGTCACAAAGAGTCATATATAAAGATAAAAAAAAAAATAAAAAATTCAGACAAAGTGATGAAGAGCACCAGAGATTAACCAACTGGTCCCCGTTTAAACACGTGTATGTTTGTCAGCATTGATAGCATAGCAATAGCCTATTTGTTATTTGCGAATGAGAGAATAGCCTATACAAATCTAACAAACAAGCAATCCAGCATTAGCATATTCATTTGGCTTATACAACATATTTTTATATTCGCATTCTGAGATAAAGATATATTTCAGTATTTGACAGTGATGACGAATACTGTTTTCGTGAAAATAATTATTTTCTTTCTTTCTTTCTTTCTTTCTTTCTTTCTTTGAAACGTGTGTTTTTTTTTGTTTTTGTTTTTTTAATGGAGAAACACATGTCAGATCTGTACTGTCACAAACTTGATACAGAAAATGCGCAGTGTATCTGCCGTTGGATCTGTTTAAAGTCTCCACATATGATTTTTAGATGACTATGAGGGAACTTATGTTCGCCTTTTTGAAGTCTATTACCAAATCCAAGGCGCCATCTGCCGTTAGCCTATCAAAACTGCATATATATTAGCCTATCAAAACATATATATATTTTTTTAAAGTAAGTTGATGGTGTTATGTATCCCTTAATTGTTCACAATAAAATATGCAACACAATTATCATCAATTAACACCGTAACAATTTGTCAGCATAATGTTTTCCTCACTCTTAGAAAAAAAGGTTCTATAGGGTTCTTTACTCAACTCCAAATGACATTTTATGCTAAAAAATGTTCAATAATGACTAGAAAGAACACTTTTGGCACAAAGCTTCTTTAAAGGCTATTATTCATTCATATATTACATTATTCTGCAACATTTTGTAGTTGTAATTAAATCATTGTTTATTAAACTGTTGTAGTAACTTAATATCACATTTTAATCATGCAGATTTTTGGAGGAGAAAAACTGAAATGTCACTCTTCGTGTGATATTGATTAATTACATTTTTTAACCCCCATATCTTGAATTTTGTGATCATTCACATGCTTTGCATTTTCAGGGTTCCAAATAGGCCTACGTAGCGCTTTAGAACCTTTAAAGGTTCTAAATAGAACCTTTTCTTCTAAGAGTGCTCACTGTTTTTAACCCACATGAGCCAGAACAGCAAATTAGGAAATGCAGTCAGTACATAACGTAACTGCTTAGTCTGTTAGAGAGTGAGACACTTATTTTTGCAGTATTGATAGTCCATGCCTAATATATTCCTCTTTATTTTCAGTTTCCCCTGCTCTACATATTCAGATCCATATTGACATGTTGACCAAGATACTTTGCCAAACCACTGTAAATTATCACACATGCATGATGGAACTTAGTGCTATTAATATCACTTGTTACTGTTTCAGCCTGTGCTGATCCATTATAGAGAAGCCTTTAAAAGTGTCTCGTTCCTCTGTGAGCGCTGAAGCAGTGTGATGAATCTTTTACAGGTTCAGCCTGGATTGCCATGGAACACTTCACTTCTCATTACATCACTGTAGCCTCTGCTTCCCCCTCTTAAAAGCTTCCCTCCTCCTAACACACACACACACACACACACACACACACACACACACACACACACACACACACACACACACACACACACACACACACACACACACACACACACACACACACACACACACACACACACA
>JAQIUQ010000853.1:77500-80000 GCA_030378365.1 Hybognathus amarus | reverse complement strand
CACACATATATATATATACACACACAAACACATACACAGTTTTTTACATTTTTATTTCAGGATTCTTTGATGAATAGAAAGTTCAAAAGAACAGCTTTTATCTGAAATGGAAAGCTTTTGTTACATTAAACACTACCCTTTAAAAAGTTTGGGGTCAGTAAGAATTTGTATTTTATTTTTGGGGGAAATAAATAAGAAATCAATACTTCTATTCATCAAGGATGAGTTACATCTAATCAAAAGTTACAGTAAAGACATTTATAATGTTTTTAAAATGTATTTAATTTATAATATATGCTGTTCTTTGAACTTTCTATTAATCAAAGAATCCTGAAATAAAAATGTAAAAAACTGTTTTCAGACATGGATAATAATCATACATGTTTTTGGAGCATAAAATCATCATATTAGAGTGATTTGTGAAGGATCATGTGACACTGAAGACTGGAGTAATGATGCTGAAAATTCAGCTTTTTTCAGAGGAATAAATTACATTTTAACATATATTAACATAAAAAAGTCATTTTAAATTGTCATAATATTTCACAATATTACTGTGTTTTGTGTATTTTTTATCAAAAAATTGCAGCCTTGGTGAGCAGAAGAGACTTCTTTTAAAAACATAAATCTTACCGACCCTAAACTTTTGACCGGTAGTGATATATACATATATATATATATATATATATATATATATATATATATATATATATATATATATATATATATATATATATATATATATATATATATAGGCCTATATATCTTAAATGTAAATTGTAGGCTACTGCAAATGATAAGGAAACCTGTTCAAATGGCGGAGGGTGTGTTTCTCTCGCTAAATCTCTCCGAACTGTGCCGGTAACTCTCCATTGGGCGGCCCGACACGACGAACAGCGTGATGTCTTCCATTGGGTGGCGCTGATCGGGCTCGCGCAGATGGAGGGATGAGTCTCATCATCACATGGTCCATCCATATGCCCGGAGAAAGTGAGCGATCATCGCGGTCTCTGCGCTCTCGAAACTCAATCATAGAGTAGGCGGCAGTACAGCAGATGAACTGAGAGCCGAAGAGCAGCCATGATATCGAGCCTGAGCCTGCAGCTGTGTGCGCTGGAGGAGAGCTGAGAGAGCAGAAGTCTTTCTCTTCTCTCTCTCTCTTCTCTTGCTCGCTGAGGATGGCAGGGATGCTGCGCGCCGCATCACTCTCTCCGGCTCTGTGAAACAAACCCACGGTAAGCGCTTCATCTTTCCCTCACGGACCCTGGCGTTACACGGCGAACTTTGAGGGGGGGTTGTCCGTCGTTTGGACGCGTTTTAAGTGTTTGTTGAGCAGAAGTTTACGAGACTCTTATTATGTTTGTCACTTTATATAACTAACGTTCTGTATAGCCTAGTTTGGGTTCAGTCAATAGACATTTCACAGACTGTATGAGTCTGAAACGCGATTAAGGCTGATCTGAGGTCTGCTTCTGGAGACACGAGAGCATTGAATGGAATTTCTGAGCTCATATCGATGTTCTTATTGATTCTGTATTTTCTTGAGAGAGGGGTGGTTAAGAGGAAGAGACTGAGAGTAAATGAATAAAGATGGTTTAAAGTGTGTCCTCTTCAATGAGTGTTCAGGGTGAAATTCTGCTCTTCTTTTGCTTATAAAAAACTACCAAAAAGTACCACGGTAAAACCTATTTTGTGTGGATATGATACCATGGTGGGACTATGGACTACCGTCATTTATTGGATATGCCCCATTGATTTTTTGGGTGTACCATTTGTGTTCTGCGAATGTGTACCATGGTTATTCCATGTTTTTTTGGACATTTTGGGGGAATTTCCACTGTTTTATGTGTATTTACAATGGTAATGTTCACCATCCCTATTAAAAAGTATAGCCTACTGTGACGGCATGGTACAACAATGATAATACTATAGTGCTTTGAAATATTTATATGAACTAATAATATTTGATTTGGTACTCCATTGTAATTAGAATACATGGTTGTACCATATATTCAAAAACCATGTTGGTACCATTATGGTTTATTGTAGGTATAATGTATTTTTGGACAAATATGATACTGAATATGGTCATCTTTTAGTAGAATTGTATATACAGTGCAAAAGCCTCTAAGTGTCATTTGAAATTTTCTTCTAAAATGATCATTTTTATCAAGCTTGTATATTTAAGTTCAGTAATTTCACTTAAATGGCAATGAAGGTGAAATTACTGAACTTAAATATACAAGCTTAATAAAAATGGTCATTTTAGAGGAAAATTTCAAATGGCATTTAGAGGCTTTTGCATCTCGATCTCTTCACATGTTGTGGTTTATGTAGTTTAGTATGATTATCAGTGTGTTTTAGTTAATTTCTTTGCACTTGATGAAGTTGCTATTTTCCTAGTGTCTTTCATTCTGAGAGTGGAATTAAGGGTGTGTGATCCCTACAGTAAGTGTTCAGTTATTCCAGACCCAGCGGGACAGACTTTATTTAAGCAAGA
>JAQIUQ010000853.1:0-75000 GCA_030378365.1 Hybognathus amarus | reverse complement strand
AATGAACAGTCCCTATGGATTGGAGTGGAAATGTGTGACGGTGGGTGGAGGGAAGTTCAGGGCACCAGACGCACTGAAAATCCCTTAATAATTAACACTACGCATTGCAAGAGGACGGGCATAAAACGAATGGAAACCCGCTGTGTATGTGACAGTTACGCAGGGTGGTCAACATGTTATCTGGAATGGATGAACTGTACTGAGAAGTGTAGGGGATCTCCCAAAATGAATGAAACATGAAGCTCTTCTTTAAGGTTCTTCAGTGTGTCGCCTTAAAGGGATAGTTCACCAAAAATGAAAACCTCATGTCGTTCCAAACCTGTATGACAACATCAAAGTTTACTGTTATGAACATCTCTCAACAACTCCTATTTTTGTTCCACAAAATAGTTTTTTTGGGTGAATTATTCCTTGAACTAACCCCTATCTAAGACTTAACCCTTAACTAACTTGAGCTACAAAGGACATTCAACATCTGAAGGCTTCTTGTAGTGTAAAAATATTCAGAACCGAAAACTGTACTTTTAAAGAATATGTCAAAACGAATGATTCTAAAACAACACTGAGACAGTTAAATATCTTCTTTTATAGAGGTTTGACATTACATGAGGGGCAGTCACTGTTATTTAAGTACCATTGAGATACTATAATAGTTTTTTTATTATTATTATTATTTTGAATTAGTTTTTTACTCTTGTACTTTCCAATTTAATTTTAAATTTAGATAACATTTTTGTCATTTTTTTGTCATTTTTATTTTGTTATAGTTTTGTTTAATATGTCTGTAGTTTGTATTAATTATTAATTATTTAAAATTGTATTTAAGATATTTTAGTACATCATGTCAAATGAAATGAAAATGTGAAATGTTGCTTTGACAACTATATGTATATTGGGCAACTATATATAGTAAAATAAATAAATATAAGCAGGAAAAAAACATAAAAAGCTATAGCTTATTGTTTACATTTTTTACAGCTAATATTTATATATTTTACAATAAAAATCTTTCATGATTTGTAATCACAACATTTTTTTCTTTTGTCAGATGAACTTAAATAATTTATGTGGTTCAGATAACATAATATTTTGAGTTTTTGATGATTAAATCAATCTCCTTTATTGTATTAACTCAATTTTTCCATTTCAATGAACTTAAAATTTTAAGGCAACCAGGTTACTTCATTTTTTTAAGTTAAACCAACAATTTTTTTTTTTACAGTGATGGGCCTAGTAACTTTTTTTTCGGATTTGGTTGTATTGATAACCCTGGGGTGAATAAATGATGTCATCATTTTTAAACACTCTAAAAATAATCCAGGAGACCATAACAATACCTTAAATAATAAATGCATGGTTGCAATTTATTTATTTAATTAAACCTTTTAAGTTACAAACATTTTGTTGAGTGCTGTTGACATAATAATGTTGATCATTACATTAACTTAATATTGTGTGTATGTAATTTAAACTAAAATTTCTGCGTTAATTGATTTTTTTTTAAATTAATTTGCAGTGACTTAATAAAATTGTCTTGATACCTTTGGAAACTGGGCAGATAGATTTGGATCAGGAGAATAAATTATAAAATTAAGCGTTATTTTATGTGCTTTTCAGTGAAGGGAAAAACCTGCTAGTGTTTATTCCTGTTATGTTTGACATAAAAGCGTTTCTGTCTTATGCGGTTATGCTATTAATAATTTAGAACCACATTAAAGCCCTTTTATGCTGAAATAGTTCTTTGTGTTTGGGTTTATCCTCAACGTTAAATCAAATTTGACCATATTTACTTTCATGCACGCTTCTGGTGTTATAGGTAATAACTCATTATGCCATCGCTTGGCTTCATGAATGTAGTAAATGTGTTGAATGATGACAACTTACTCATGTTTTCATAAAACCGAAAAAGCAGGTTTCTAATCAGCACCAAAAAAGACTTCCACAAGCCAAATAACCCTTATTTGCTGCCATTTAGAATCCATTTTTCATAAGAGTCCATTGGTTTCTGGGTTTTTAGAGCACCAGTACACAGATGTTTTCTTTCTGAAACTTTCTGAAAACTTCTCCTGTGGTGTCAGGCTGCAAAACCTTTACTTTTAAGAGAGCAACCGTGTTATTATTCACACCTGAACAGGAGAATGACCTGCGTACGTTTGGTTCACAGACATCATCTTCCGTCTGAGAGGCGATGACCCGAGGAACAGCCCTCTCATTTCTCTCTTTCCACCGTGGATGACAGAAAGTGAGATTCATGTTGCTATTCCTCTCATCCATGCAGACAGGAACCCCCTCGCTCCCTATTTCTCATCACTGGCTATCATATGGTCAGGAAATAGGAGTGGGCTGCACCAAACTCAATAGGCATTTAAGCACTTAGGAGTATTTCGGGGCCTGTTGTGATACGCATTAGACTAACAGGCTTCATCCATAACACTACACAATATTGATTCATTTCCTCAGGGCGAAGGGCATAATAGCCTTTATCTATTTTCACTCCTTATCACCCTTGTTACCTAATCACTTTGACTGTTCGCTGCCATTAAAGTGCTTAAAATGCCAACCCCATTGCAAAAATCTGTCAATAACGGGATAAAGCATCCGTGTCAATAGAATGGTGTGAATTTGACATTGGTGTGATGTAACCGCGACATGGATTTAGTTTAGTAACTTTTCGTGGAAGAGGGCAACGCAGCCATCGGATAGTTCCTACTACTGAAGTATGTGTGTTGTTGTGTCACCGTAATGTGAATATTAAAGGGGACATATAATGAAAATATGACTTTGACCGTGTTTGAGTGATATAATCGGGTTGCATCTACCAACCCAGAAAACGTGAAAAGTGGCAACCCAGTAACTTTGATTTGGTAAGCCTGTCTCTGCAAGCATGTCAAAAGCCGATCAGATTTCACTCCCCTTCTGATGTAGGAAGGGGATCTTGTTATACTGTAATATTACCATCCCTTAACCCCCTGGGGACCAAGGTGTATTTGGGGTCCTTGAAATCTTCTGACATGCCATGACATCTGTGCTTTTTAAGTTGCTTATAAACATATTAATGGCACAGGTGAAATTACACTATATTAAGCACAAACAGGGCTACTATAAAATGTGAGCAACATGTATGTACATGTTTGTATTTTTGAGAGAATATTGTTTATGCGTGGTTATTGAAAAATAGGGCCACAAAACACATACTAAATATGCGTCCACGAGACGATATATATATATATATATATATACACACACTACGGGTCAAAAGTTTCAAGATCGGTAAGATTTTTTATGTTTTTAAAAGTAGTCTCTTCTGCTCAAAATGACTTTTTTATGTTAATATATATTAAATTTATTCCTCTGAAAAAAAGCTGAATTTTCAGCATCATTACTCCAGTCTTCAGTGTCACATGATCCTTCACAAATCACTCTAATATGATGATTTTATGCTCCAAAAACATGTATGATTATTATCCATGTTGAAAACAGTTTTTTACATTTTTATTTCAGGATTCTTTGATGAATAGAAAGTTCAAAGAACAGCATTTATTTAATTAGAATCTTTTCTAACATTATAAATGTCTTTACTGTAATTTTTGATCAATGTAACTCATCCTTGATGAATAGAAGTATTGATTTCTTATTTATTTTCCCCAAAAATAAAATACAAATTCTTACTGAGCCCAAACTTTTTCCAAACTTTTTTTTTCTTTTGAACTATCTATTCATCAAAGAATCCTGAAATTAAAATGTAAAAAACTGTTTTAAACATGGATAATAATCATACATGTTTTTGGAGCATAAAATCATCATATTAGAGTGTTTTGTGAAGGATCATGTGACACTGGAGACTGGAGTAATGATGCTGAAAATTCAGCTTTTTTTCAGAGGAATAAATTACATTTTAATATATATTAACTTAAAAAAGTCATTTTAAATTGTCATAATATTTCACAATATTACTGTGTTTTTTGTGTATTTTTTATTAAAAAATTGCAGCCTTGGTGAGCAGAAGAGACTTCTTTTAAAAACATAAAAAATCTTACCGATCTTAAACTTTTGACCGGTAGTGTATATATATAAAATCAAAATATAAATGAAAGTCAAAAGCCCATTTTTAGTCATAACTGGAAACAAATCCTGGTAAAATAGGTTATATGGGCAATTGTGTAAAATTGGTTCAAAGTTAGATTTGGAAACATCTTGAAAAGAAAATTCTATTTCCATATAAAGTATTATTTTTAAAGTAGGCCATTTACATTGTATAATACATATTCAAAGTTAAGGATTCAGTATTTTGATATGTGCATTGCATTAGCTTGCATTGGATTACAGTTGATTAGTTTATTTTTGACAAAACATACTATATGTTTAATCTGCACGTTTCCATCCACGGCGCCGCCATTTGGTTTTCAAGGGATAACCAGATCTAACGCAATGGCAAAAGTTGGAACAAAGCATGCAAACTGTTCTGTCGTTCCGTCTGCACAGCCAAAAAAGGGACACACAAAAAAGTGTCCATTGTAACACTGCTGTATTACTGAGCTGAAACTTCACAGACACATTCTTTGGCCACCATAGATTTATATTAAATCTTGTGAGAAGGGACATAATATATCACTAGAAGAGGAAACGGTGGAGCTGTGTAGAGAGAGACTGGACACGTACAGATGGTTTTCTCCAGTCCAAGTGAAGGAACTTTTGTATATGGTCGCGGCTAATGCGTATTGACCTATTTTTCTGAGGGTGGTCTGAGATCAGCTTTCCATGTCCTCCTTTGGCCCACGCTGAGTCCTGGTTTGTAGTCGCTGTAGCTCACTACAGTAGTGCACAACAGGAAAAGTGCAGCATGTGTGTGAGCTGCAGTGCATCCGTCTAGAAACACAGCCACAGATCTGAGAGGTAAAAACTGAGAGAGATGAAGAGATGTTGGTGGTTGTGGAACATGGGTGACAAGGCCACGGATTTTGCTTCACGACTGAGAATTATACTGGATATCAAGTACAAAATGTTACTTCACACAAGTATGCAGATGAAAACGTTTGGCCAATATATTGCAAAAGCCTGTTTTTGTGTTGCTGTGGTGGCAACAAATCTCAGCACTCTAGGGGGCGCTAGGGGACACATTGACATTTAGGGTCGAGATTTACTAAACAAGGCGAATTAGCGTAAGAGCATAATCCCACAAAAGCGCCGATGGGAGTGGAAAGTTTTGCGCATTATCTTCTGACGACACAAATTAAACAACACAGACACTCCAGGATCATTTCCATAATGACCAACACAATCTACCAAGAGCAGCGCAAATTAGCGTCTGGTTTAAGATATGCTATTTTGGGCTTTAAATAATGGCGCAAATTCCAGTAAATTGACAAGGCCAAACCTTTTATTCATTTGAATACTCTCCTCCTGCAAATTTTGTGTCTGAAAGGGAAAGAACGTTATGCTTTGGCTCTGTGGATGAATATAGATCATGCTTTACAATGAACTCTGTTAGAGAGCTACATAAACAGGGCTACCATAATATGTGAGCAACATGTATGTACATATTTGTATTTTTGAGAGAATATTGTTGATGGGAAGTTTTTTGAGTTGACAACGTTCGCGCTTCAAAAAGCAACAGTTTGCACTTTGCAGACATCCCAAGTCTCGCGGAAGTTCCGGGAGTCTCCCGCATGTTGAGTGAACGAGCAAGAGCGAGCGTGAATGCCGAGACAGAAAATACTGGGCTCCAAACCGTATTGCCGCGCACGGCAAGTGTATAAAAGTGTATCACGTTAAGTCTGTTTTTTGTTGTAACGTTATCCGTTGTCTAGGCAACTATGTCATATAATACAATAGTATTTATTTAGCTAGCGTTTAGCTAACCTGAGTGAAAACAGCACAGGGTGAAGCCATGTACATAAACAACGATTTGAGACAAATAAATATAAATCTAATATAAAACTATGTAAATGGCGCTCTGTGGCGCAGCAGGGTTTTGAATACGGTCCTGAGCCGTAGCTGGGCGCCGCCGGTGTGTGTGTACACTCAGAGAATAATGTGTTTGAATTTTAAAGACATGGCACTGCGCTTCTCATCCAATGTGCAACCCCCTTAAGACAGAGAGCACCCTGATTGGCCGGTTTCATCATTAAAAATGAATAAATATAGAAATCGAGAATCGAATCGAACCGTGACCTTAGAATCGAAAATGAAATCGAATCGAGGATTTGGAGAATCGTGACACCCCTATGAGGTTATTGAAAAAACAAAAAATGAAAGTTTCTGAAATAAGGCTACAAAACACATACTAAATATGCGTCCACAAGACTTTTGACTAATGTATGTTGTGGCCTAAGAGTTTTTTCTTCTCAATGATCTGAAAATCATCCTCCTAATCGTTCACATAAAACTGTGAATTGGGTTATATTGTGAAAGATATTTTTTGTCTGCCAAGGCAATATGCGAATGGGCGTGAACAGGCCAGCGCTCATCATGTATAATTAGGTGATATATATATATATATATATATATATATATATATATTAGTGCTGTCAAAGTGGATTGGCTTGTTTAGTGCAAATGTTTTTTTTTATTATTATTATTGAAAATAACATTGGAATAGTGTTCAATTTCACTTTAACATATATAGCCTAAATAATCTCTCACACAATGCAACACTGTCCATCAATAAAAGGGTGAAAGAAATACTGACGAGGTCCTGATATTGACGAGGGGTGGAGAATTTGCATCATCTGTGTTTGTGTGTGTGTTTGCTTGGCCATCATCAAGTGGTGTTTCAGGCTGGACGTGCTGCGATGATGATAGCTCAGTTCATAATGACAAAACATACAGATCGCTTTGGTCTTGTCAATGGGACAATTTGGCAACTTTTTAAAAGTAAACTTTACATTCAGAATCTCATTGGCATCCATTTCGGCTGTCTGCGCTCGTCATCCACTCAAAACATAACGTTACTATTTGGCTGGCTCGCAAGCTGAAACGAGCGTGTGCGGCACAAAACATCCTCGCGCTGCGCTCTGAAACCCATTCATTCAATTGCTTGCGCCGCGCGAGGACGTTCCGTTGCTCCTTCGAACCAAAGCGCAAGCGGATCTAGCTAGACCGGAAACAAAACATCAGGCACGCCGCACACACTCGTTCGGGCTTGCCGAGCCGGCTTTGGGTGGATGACGAGCGCGAGACGCTGAAATGGATCAGGACGCATGCCGCGTCCTGTTGCAAAAGTATGTGAAAAAACTACAAAGTTTGCTAGGACAAAAAGACCGTTAATCGCGTGATAAAAAAATTAACGCCGTTAAAATGGGTTTGCGTTAACGCCGTTAATAACGCGTTTAACTGACAGCTCTAATATATATATATATATATATGTATATAAGATGAAATATAAATGGCATCGCTTCCATAATGACCAACACATTCTACCAAGAGCAGCGCAAATTAGTGTCTGGTTTAAGATATGCTATTTTGGGCTTTAAATAATGCGCAAATTCCAGTAATTGACGAGCTCAAACCGTAGTAATCACCTTGCATGATTCATTTGAATACTCTCCTCCTGCAAATTTTGTGTCTGAAAGGGAAAGAACGTTATGCTTCGGCTCTTGCAGATGAAATATAGATCATGCTTTACAATGAACTCTGTTAGAGAGCTACATTAACAGGGCTACCATAATATGTGAGCAACATGTATGTACATGTTTGTATTTTTGAGAGAATATTGTTTATGCATGTTTATTGAAAAAACAAAAAATGAAAGTTTCTGAAAATAAGGCCACAAAACACATACAAAATATGTGTCCACAATACTTTTGACTAATGGATGTTGTAGCCTAGAGTTTTTTCTTCTCAATGACCTGAAAATCATCCTCCTAATCGTTCACATAAAACTGTGAATTGGATTATATTGTGAAAGACATTTCTTTTTTTGCCAAGGCAATATACGAATGGGCGGCCACCCCTCATTATGTATAATTAGGTGATATACTGTATATAGTATAATCAAAATATAAATGATCATTTCCATAATGACCAACACAATCTAACCAAGAGCAGCGCAAATTAGCATCTGGTTTAAGATATGCTATTTTGGGCTTTAAATAATGGTGCAAATTCCAGTAAATTGACAAGCTCAAACCTTAGTATTTGAATACGCTCCTTCTGCAAATTTTGTGTCTGAAAGGGAAAGAACGTTATGCTTCGGCTCTGCGGATGAAATAGATCATGCTTTACAATGAACTCTGTTAGAGAGCTACATATGGCAATTCATCTGTTCAATAAAATACCTTACTCGCCTGTTGAGTTATACAAATGCATCTCGCATCACTTCACAACTTTTTAAATCCCTCAGTTCTCGGCATCTTCAAAAAGTCAAGCCAATGTTGATTCTGGTTTTATTACAAGCTCTGCTGTGGTCTCTTTATACCAGCAGGCGTTTGTTTAAAATGAATGATTCCCAGAGGTTGGAGATTTAGCTAATCCATGTCAATCTTTCTTGCTGATTGTGACAGCTAACTAACTACTGACACTCTCACACCATATTTGTGTCAAAGTAGCCAGAGCAATTTTCCTATATACGGATATGATGAGACACACACAGGAGCGAGTGACAGATCTAAAATATAAACACTTATAATAGGCTTAACATAGTGACTCAGGGTAAAGGCCAATGCACACTGAGTACGAAATTTTCAGATGCGTTTTTTCGTGTTCGTCAGCCTAAAAATTCATCACGCATAGAAACCTTGCACATCGAGTCCGATGCGTATTTATTAAACCTTTGCGGGAAAAACGCAAAAATACCAAAAATGGATTCGTCAAGCAGTGAGGATGATTTTGTTGCCCTCTCTCTTATTGAAAAGAGAAGAAAGAGAAAATATTACGTCCATTCAATCCTGAAATTGCGCCGAGAGGAAGGAGAGTTTCACCTCCTTATCAAGGAGTTGCGAATTTATCCCTAGCGATTCAAAATTTACTTCAGAATGTCATTGGGACAGTTTGATGCTTTGCTAGCGATTCTGGAGCCACATATTAAAAACAAGACCACCAATTTCCGTGAACTGAACCGATTCTGGAACGGAGATCTGGCAGTATGTCTAAGGTATGATACTTATAATACATTAGTTATTGAATTGGCTGCTCAATCACATCTTATTTGATCCTAAATTTCAATCTGATTGAAAGGGGAGGTTTATTAATTTCATAATCCAATATAGAGAAGAGAACATAAACACTTGATCGAATTGAAAACCGAAACTGAAAGCACGGTGCAAATGTGCAATGATTTGAGGACGAGTCTCCCCCTGGCCCTGAATTGTCAAATTCGCTCTGGATGCCGAAACGCAGAAAATCGAACCTGATCCGATTAATTTTATGATGGACGAAGTTTTGGAGGCGGTGTGCAAGCATGATTGACAAAACGAGGTTAAATTTCTTTCTTTATTACGTGCTAAATTTCGGATGCGAATTTTCGGACTCGGTGTGCAATGGCCTTAAGACAAAACACGTTTTGGAAAAAGGATTGGTGAAAGAAAAGTTGCTGCCTTAAATATTTAAGTACAACTTGGATGTTTGAGTCATTTCAACTTAAATTACATTAGACTGACTTTTAATTTGTTGAATCTTGTATAACTTGTATAAAATTGCTTTAACTGCTTTAATTTTGATCGAGTTAAAGCAATGTAAAAACATACCATATACATTTTTACAGTGTAAAACAATAATTTAATTAATTTGAACAAATATACCATCAATACAGATGCTTTGCCCCCAAAGACAATTTCCTACTGAGTTTCTAACTCATAATAATTATGACTTTGAATTGACGTTTATGTGTTGCTCACCTCTTAAATATGATCTGTCTGACCTATAACTTGAATGTTCCCTACACATACGTCAGTTTCTGAAGACCCAACAGTCTTATTACTCACCAATGTGTGCAAAAACAACAGGATGTATGAAAACAGACTATGAACAGACTGTTAAATGCAGTTGAATGGAACCATGGAGAACCGAGATCAAGACATTGCATTGTTTATTTATAGTTTATTTACAATCACATAATCTCTGTGCCGTCGCCCTGGCAAACGGCAACTGCATCCTTATCAAAACAACACCTACACGTTGTTGCGCGTTGCAACAGTCTTCAGTTTGCCAGGAGGTGAAAGAGTGAGACGGTGTGAGGTAGGAAATCAGTTGTGGTAGTTCAAAGAAGCTGTGGTCTTACAAATGAAGAGCATGGAGGAACGCGCTCACACACAACACACACACACACACACACACACACACACACACACACCCTTGCTGCGCTGTCCCCTTTTACCAGTGTGTCATGTGAAGCAACTGCAGACACCAGTGCAAGTCTATTTTCAGCAAGCGCCTGCAAAGACGCAAAGCACATATGTTGAAATGCTGCTCAGCTGTGTAGCGCTGTTAGCTTTGCATCAGCTATCTTTTGCTCAAGATTTTGAATGGTAATAGGAATATGTTGTTTGATATGTGCCTATTTTCTATGCACTTGCAGAATGTGCAGACTGGAGGGTCTATGTTAGTCGTTCTGCTACACTCAGAAAAAAGGTACAAAAGCTGTCACTGGGGGTGTACCTTTTCAAAAGGTAAACTTTTGTCCATTTTAGGTGCTAATATGTACATTTTAAGTGCTAAATATGTACATTTTAAGTGTAAAATGTACATTTTAGGTGCTAATATATGTACATTTTTAGGTGTTAATATGTACATTTTAGGTGCTAATATGTACATTTTAGGTGTTAATATGTACATTTTAAGTGTAAAACATTACACTTTTTAGGTGCTAATATGTACATTTTAGGTGCTAATATGTACATTTTAAGTGCTAATAATGTACATTTTAGGTGCTAATATGTACATTTTAGGTCCTAATATGTACATTTTAGATTCAAATATGTACATTTTATGAGTTAATATGTACATTTTAGGTGCTAATATGTACATTTTAGGTGTCTAATTATGTACATTTTAGGTGCTAATATTACATTTTAGATCTAATATGTACATTTTAGGAGTTAATATGTATATTTTAGGTGCTAATATACATTTTAGGTGCTAATATGTACATTTTAGGTGTAAATTTACTTTTTAGGTGCTAATATGTACATTTTAGGTGCTAATATGACATTTTAGGTGTTAATATGTACATTTTAAGTGCTAATATGTCCATTTTAAGTGCTAATATGTACATTTTAAGTGTAAAATTACTTTTAGGTGCAATGTACATTTTAGTATATTACATTTAGGTGTAATATGTACATTTAAGTTTTAATATGTACATTTTAGGAGCTAATATGTACATTTTAGGTGCTAATATGTACATTTTAGGTTCTAATATGTACATTTTAGGTTCTAATATGTACATTTTAGGTGCTAATATGTACATTTTAGGTGCTAAGTATGTACATTTTAGGTGCTAATATACGTTTTAGGTTCTAATATGTACATTTTAGGAGTTAATTGTATATTTTAGGTGCTATTATGTACATTTTAAGTGTAATATGTACATTTCAGGAGCTAATATGTCCATTTTAGGTCCTAATATGTACATTTTAGGTGCTAATATGTACCACTAAGGTACAAATTATGCAGCCTTTGGGTACCTTTTGAAAAGATACAGCCTCAGTGACAGCTTTTGTACCTTTTTCTGAGAGTGTAGTGTGTGTGATGCTGAGGACTCTTTTCATACTGTACAATTTGGTGTTCTGTTACTTTAAACTAAAGCATTAAATACTATATATTTTTTTAACTATTAAATATGGTAGGGTAGCTAGAGTCTAACACTGTACTACACATAAACTGTAGTTATAGATATAATATGCAGTGTTGACTGCATTCACCAAGCTCAAAAATTATATATATATATATATATATATATATATATATATATATATATATATATATATATATATGTGTATGTATATATATGTATATATATATATATATATATAATACAGCAGTTTGGTAATAACTATAATTCAGCTGGCCAATCAGTGGCCTCTGAGTGACGTTATCGGTAGTCAAACTTGTTACTTTCTATCTTGATCCATTTCATTTTAATGCAGAGTATTCAAATTGAATTCAAAGTCCCAAATTTTAGAAATGAATAGAAAATCAAACAGCTCATAAAATATTTAGCTTGACCTCCTAAAGTTGACAATTAGTGTCATTTCATAGTGGCCAAGCACATTTTTTAAGCATCCTCTTTATTTGTCAGTTTTGAGTCATGTTTTACACCCTATTCGCAGATTGAGCCTAATATATCAGGCAAGGTATTAGACTCTCAAAGAAGCTCTTTCATTCCCGAGGATAGCAGGTGAGGCTTTTACTAAAGTCATTGGAGGATGAGAGGGCTCTATTTCGGGAGTTTTCTTTGTTGAATTAATTTTGTTTATTTATGCATGCACCTCCACATGAAAGCATCCCGCGGTCCCTAGTGGAACTGATGAGTTGTGGAATGAGAGGGCGTTTTAGCTCTCTCTCTCTCTGTCTGATTCACTTCTCTCACTTCTTTTTTGTGAGAGAAGGACCCGTTTTTCCTTCTGTCTTCCTTTGCCGATGAATGGAAAGGTCAGCTAAAGCGTTCATTCCCAGTGTGGTCGTGTTTTATTGAACGTGATTGAATAGATTTGTGTCGTATCCATTCCTCTGATCAATAGGGTAGAGTGTTCTGAGAACTACAGAGGACTCTAATGATTGTTAGTAACCCAATTAGCTGCAAAATAACAGATTATGAATTATTCATGCCGTTATGCTTGCCTGCCATATCAAAAATAAACTAAACACATTATTATCAAACTGATTAGTGGTGAGCAAGGTCAATGAATTTCAGTTTTCATTATTAGTTTCATGACTTAAGAATGTGAGCTCTGACCTTCATAGTTTTTTTTTAGCTATACAGCAATTTCATAGTCTACAGGTCCAATTAGTGAGTTTACACAGTAAGGGAGAGTTCATCCAAAAATTAAAATTCAGTCATTAATTACTCACGCTTATGCCGATTCCAATCCTGTAACACTTTCGATCATCTTCAGAACACAAATGAAGATCTTTTAATTTAATCTGAGAGTTTTTTGTCCCACTATTGACAGATACACAACTACCGCTTTCCAGGACCATAAAGGTAATGAAGACATCATTAAAGGGATTGTTCACTTTAAAATGTATTTTTGGTATGTTTTAGTTTACCTCAAGGGCATCCGAGATGTAGCTGTCTTTTTTCGCAGTAGTTAAAATTTTGATATTTTTAGGTCAAACCGTCTTGTCTGTCAGTCATATAATGGAGGTCTATGGTCACCACCTCAAAGAGCATGCACAGAGAAGTCCAAATTAAACATGATTTAATGACTCTGAAATCCAAGTACACATTGATGGCCTAATAACATTAAACGAGCGATTTTGTGTGAGAAAACGAACAGTATTCATATTGTTTTACCTTAATTTCCAAAGAAATTAAGGTTTTTGATGAAATTTTTCTCCATTTAATGGACTTCAATGGGAACCAAACTCTTCAAGGTCCAAATGAGAGTTTCAGTGCAGCTTCAAAGGGCTTTAAACGACACCAGACGATGAATAAGGGCCTTATCTAGCGAACGATCGCTCATTTAAAAAATAAACAACAAAATTTTAGTTTTATAAGCACAAATGCTCTGCCTTGCTCTGTTCTGTGATGCGCGTTCGTGACTCTCCTGTTCAAACTCGTTCATACAAAATGAACAAATCTTCGTTGAATGAACCAAATGACTTGAAAAAAGATTCAAACAAGCATCACAGAACAGAGCAAGGCGAGCATTTGCACAGAAAGTCTTTACGTGTTACTGTCTTTTCTGGTAATCAAAAAAAGATTTTTGATTAAATGCAATGCATTTTCTCATATGTATTCTCTCGTTATTTCATCTGATATAAATAAATGAATAAATGAAAGGTTTTTTTAATGATATCTGTGCATCATTAAATATAAGCGAATGTTTGAATATTCCTTTTAATGAAAATAATGTCAAGTCCGTTGGAATAAAATCAAATGTGGCCAATTTATTATGTGTGGTAATTTAATAATCAGTTCAAAAGATGATCCATATAAAACATCAAATGCTCTGGAATAAAGAGAAGAGATACAAACCTCAAAATTAGGAAATGCATGAAGGCGACTCACGGCCTTTGCTACATTTCATTATAGACAGAAACTTCTTTCACACGGAAACACAATGGTAATTTGCAGTCAGAGAATACACCTTTTGAGAATTGGAGGGTTTAACCATCCCACCCTCCTTTGTGTGTATGTCATCTCTAAACTCTTAAAAACCATAGTACGTTTTGTTTTACTGATTTGGAAATGAGACATTTGTACCGGTCGCACTGAGACATTTCAAATGATACTAAACATGTATAAAACTCGATGATAATCATTAGATACTTGGCTGAGTTTTTGGTGATCTTCGCATAGGGGAGAGGGAGAACGAGTGAGGGATGAGGGAAAGAAATGTAGGTTAGGTGAGACTTTTGTCTCAAATAGTGAGTTCAAATGGTGATTTCCAGAGTGGTCGTTCCCTCCAGTTTCTCCAGTCTTACACCTGACATCTTTGAAAGAAAGATGCAATGATTAATGCATCCATGGCCAGTATATAATTATAAAATATGACATGATTTTAAAAGTGAACTAGAACATTGACTATGCAATACACTTTAATTTATTTAGTGCTAATAAAATTATTAAGCCTATTTGGGGAGAGAGATGTTTATAATGCGATAATATGTCAGGCATCGTGTGATAAGGAAAATATGACTAGGCCTAAACTTCTTGTTCTGAGCAGGTGTTGTCAGTAAACAGGCTGTAAAACTGTTGGCTAAGTTACGGACACTCATGGAAAACTGATTATCTGGGAAACATTCTCTAACAGCAGTCAAGTTGTCATTGTTTGTGTCAAACAAGTTGAGAATTTGGTGTATTATTAAAACAGGTGATCATGACTTAGTCTGTGCTCAAAGTGATGCTCTGAGCTCGGGTGGTTTCCTCAGTGGTGAACGAAACTTTCTGAAGATGTTGTAGCTGAATGACAATTCCAGGATATGTTCAATCTTAACCATATACAACAGTGCTATTTTCTGATTGGCTATTGTGTAGCCCCTTTCTTTTTTTGATTGGCTGATAAGTGGAAAGCTCAGACTAAGACCTCCAGGGAGACACGCTTGATTCCTACTGGTTTCAGTGAGAGCGGCATGGCCGGAGACATTTAGGGCGCTGGAGGCATATTAAATATTAGGGGTGTAACGGTACATGTAGTCGTATTGAACCGTTTAGTTTCGAGGCTTTCGGTTCGGTATGCATACAAACCGAACGGTCGCTTGGACCATTTTTCCTGCCGGCAAAATTCGTGCTGGTGCGGCCAACACAACGTTGCGCAACATCAAATGGCAAGCGTAATGAAAGCAGAACGAAATTGTGCTACTCATTATGTGCTTCACGGATCGTTTATCAGTTTGGACCAGCAACATCTGTGCAGCGCGAGCCGATCTCGATCAATCGACACTGTTACCACACCGCGCTAAGAGATCCGGTAAAGAAAACATTTGAATTCGCCACTGAGGTAATAACATCGCTGCGAGTTCTAGTGAGATGCATTCACATTTCTCCGTTATTAACCGTAGATCTCTATAAGATCAAACAGCGCTGACGTGGAAACCAGGAGAAACATTGTGCCGTGAATGAACTAGTAATACTTTACGTCCACAGACCAGCAACATTCACCATGGATTTAATATAGTAACACTAACTGGAACCAGTTTGGCTGGAATGGTGAAATGCTTTCAAGTACTTCACACTTTTCCAGCACTTCAAAATTCAAATATTATATAAATAAATATATATTTAAATGTTATTTTTAATGTGATGACCAAAACATTATTTGTTCATCCTTCAAAGATGACCCCCATTTATAAACCTGAAAAGTTTCAAGATCTAGGAAAACTCACGCTTATTTAAAAATATTTTTTTCTTTAAACAAATTGGAAATTTCTCTGGCATTTCTTTCTTTTTGCTGTATCGAAAACGTACCGAACCGTGACTCTGAAAACCGAGGTACTTACCGAACCATGATTTTTGTGTACCGTTACACCCCTATTAAATATATTCTAAATATTTTTTCAGCATAAAAAATACTATGTTTTGGCGGGAATGCGTGACAAAAGACTGAAATGAGTCACGCTCAATGCGTGACACTTGGGAGCCCTGTTGATGTGAGTAGATGTTGTTGTGTGAACGTGCGTTGGAGATTAATATTTTGTAAATAAAGTGCTCAATTATGTTTTTTGTGTAAAAAAAGCACTTGTGTCGCTTAATAAAATTGAGGTTTAACCACTGGAGTTACATTAATTACTTTATTGATGTCACTTTTTACTACCTTTCTGGGACTTGAAAGTGGTAGTTGCGTAGACTGTCAATGGCGGGATGGAAATCTCTCAGATTTCATCACAAAGATCTTCATTTGTGTTCCGAAGATGAACGAAAGTCTTACAGGTTTGGAACAACATCAGGTCGAGATAATTAAAGGAGAACTCGGGCGCACAATGAACCTTCGGTCTAATTACACATTGGTACGCAGTTAACTCGTTCTCTGATATTTGTTTTCATGATATTCGAATGTTAAGAGTTTTATCTCTAAAAACTGTTTAGCATATAACGCTAGTATATGGGCATATAATAAGTAAAAAGAAATCACTAGTTAATACCACTAACAAGGCTTAAAATAGCCCCACACTAACACAGTAACATAATGAGGGTCCCTAAATAAAAAACTTTGTAAGTGTACAGACAGTTTAATAAGAAGATACTTTATAAAGACAGTCCACTTCGTGTATACAGACAGGAGCCATCTTTGGAAAACAGTCTTGACAAGTCGAACCACGAACGACGTGTTTAGTGAGCTGAACTGTATGAAGTTCAGCGAACTTCTGAACTTTATGAACGTTCGTGGTTCGACTTGTCGAGACTATTTTCTAAGATGGCTCCTGTCTGTATACACGAACTGTCTTTATAAAGTATCTTCTTATTAAACGGTCTGTACACTTACAAAGTTCTCAATGCTTCGGTCTTGTATTTAGGGACCCTCATTATGTTACTGTGTTAGTGTGGGGCTATTTTGAGCCTTTTTAGTGGTATAAACTAGTGATTTCTTTTTACTTATTATATGCCCCATTTACTAGCGTTATACGCTAAACAGTTTTTAGTGATAAAACTCTTTACATTGGATTATCATGAAAACAAATCTCAGAGAACGGTCGACTAGGTACCACTGTTTTATTAGACCAAAGGTTAATTTTCCGCCGGATGAGTTCTCCTTTAATGACTGAATTTTTATTTTTGGGTGAACTATCCCTTTAAGGCAAGTCATTTCAGTTGGTGGCCATCTTTGAAATGCCTCTGTCATTTCAGTCATGCAAGCTCATTCCTCTTTGAATAGGAAAACATCAGATTCTCCAAAACTGTTCCCCACACTCACGAGTAAATTTCATTTTTGAAAACAACTGTCTCATAAATTTTGGTTCTAAATGTTCAAATATTGACCAAAAAATGTTTGTTTGTTTTTTTTTTACGGCTGGAACGGCCAATTGTACATGTGCAATCCTAAAATCACGTGTTCGAACACTGAGTTTTCTACAGCAAGCAGAGCTTCAAACGAAAGACACAATGATTGTACCGATTGACTCTTTTATATAGAAGGCGGGACTTATTCCACCATATTGTGCATTGCACTAAAGTCTTTGGTTTACATCACTTGTAAGTCAAATACTATGTCAAATTAAACTTTTTTTCAAATAGTCCTGACTTTTAATCTGTAATGTACCTCATTAACATCGAAAAGGAGATGTGTTTGCACTGAACAAATAACAGTGGCTTAATTTGCATATGTAAATTCCGTTCCATAAATTCTTATGCACAGTGAATAAGACGAAATGCCCCGGAGTGAGAAGAGAGGTTAAGGAAAGATGGATGGACAGAGGAGCGGTTGGTCAAATTCAGCTGGGACTACATTTTTCATAACTCTGTCAGGCGTAAACCTGCCATGGCTTTCAAGCAGCATAAAATCAATGAGTGCACCATTAACCTGCGATTGCACCAGCTCACTCCACCGCTCCCACCCATAGTTCATGACCGCATGTGAACACCTCACACAGCCGTGGCAAAGACAAATAGACGGAGAGCGGTTTATGCACAGTGACAAATAGAAGAACATCAGAGAAACAGAGATACAGCTCTAGAAATGTTGTATTGTATTACACATTACAGTGAAAAAAGATCTTAAAGCTACAATATGTAAGATTTTTGGGTAACGCTTCCTTTTACAGTCCAGTTACCTATGTAACTACTATGTACTTATTTTAGTAACTACAATTACTGGGTAATAACTAGTACTAACCCTGAACCTAACCCTAAACCTACCCCTGTTTCATGTACTTACCCTATATTAGCCAGTACTTTTTAGGTAAGTACTCTGTGAATACACTGTAAGTACTGTACTGTAAAAAGGAAGCGTTATCGATTTTTGTTATAAAATACCCAAAAATCACTTATATTTCCTGCAGTTGTGTACTTTCAATATCTCAAAAGTTTCGGAAAATTTTTTTATTCCATTTTTAATAATGGCTGTCCCTGTTCCGTTGTCACCTGTCAATGACATAATTTCTGCGTTATCCCTGGTTTCCGCTCGTACTGCTATAGTAACCATGGCGACAGACGTGGACAACTGCGCTACGTTTAGCGGCGGCACATACAAAGCAGACTTTGGGACAGAAGGAGAACTAAAGTGAGGATGAATATCAGCGTGGCGTTTTTGGATGCCGAGAGCTCCACGTGACACGTCCGTGACTAACTTCGACTCTTATCGAGACAACTCTCTTGTACGTACTTTATTACACAAGTTCCATAATTCTGCTTATGCGTCATCAACCTACACCTTTGTTATTGTAAGAGGTTAGCGACCCCTAACAGTGAAATAAATTACATATTGTAGTTTTAAAGGAATATTGTGGGTTATACATCTTAATATATAAAATATATTATAATATATATGAATATATATATATATATATATATATTTTTTTTTTCTTTTTTTTTTAAATGGACTGGTTCATATAACTTTTTGACAAAAATATTTAAAAAATGAATAAAAGTTTAAAGTGTAAAATGTTTTAGCTTTTGTATCATATTTGATACATCATTTGCTAATATTTATATGGAGAAAAAAGAAGATGAAATTCTGATAACTTGTAAATGATTATGTTTCAAATTCAAATTAAGCGATCTTGAGATTGTAGAAAGGCCCTATATAAAATAAACATTATTGTAATCATTGAGATTCTTATACCAGTATAGCAGACTTCTTGCAGAAAATGCATATACATATCAATAAGTTGACCTTGACCTTTCTCTCCACTAATCAGTTTGATAATAATGTGTTCAGTTTATTTTTGATATGCCAGGCAAGCATAACGGCATGAATAATTCATAATCTGTTTTTTTGCAGTTAATTGGGTTACATAAGTTGTCAATATCTCCTAAAATAATATCGCCTTATTAAGGAGATTTTTAAATGCTTAGGTTTATGATAAAAGTGCTGTAGTTTTGAGGTCAAAACATGGAATTAGAGTCAGAAGTTAACAGAGTAGTTCACTTTTAAAAAAACTTTTGCTGATAATTTACTCACCCCATGTCATCCAAGATGTCCATGTCTTTATTTCTTCAGTCGAAAAGAAATTAAGGTTTTTGATGAAAACATTCCAGGATTTTCTCCATATAATGGACTTCAGTGGGAACCAAACGGTTCAAGGTCCAAAATTCAGTTTCAGTGCAAACTGTTCAAAGGGCTTAAACTGATTCCAGACGATGATCAAGGACTGTTATGAAGCGAAACGATCTCTCATTTCAAAATAAATAAAAAGTTTACGTTTTTAGCCTTGTCGACTTTCATGTTCAAACTCATTCATCAAAATGAACGAATCTTTTTTCAAGTCATTTCGTTCATTTTGTTTGTTGAATCAAACCAAATGACTCAAAAAGATTAGTTCATTTTGATGAACAAGTTCGAACAGGAGAGTCACGAACGCTCATCACTGAACAGAGCAAGGCGAGCATTTGTGCTTATAAAACGAAACGTTTTTGAGCGATCGTTTCGCTTGATAAGACCCTTATTCATCGTCTGGTGTTGTTTAAAAGCCCTTTGAAGCTGCACTGAAACTCTCATTTGGACCTTGAACCGTTTGGTGCCCAGTAAAAGTCCATTATATGGAGAAAATCCTGGAATGTTTTCATCAAAAACTTTAATTTCTTTTCGACTGAAGAAAGAAAGACATGGACATCTTGGATGACATGGGGGTGAGTAAATTATCAGCAAAAGTTTTTTAAAAGTGAACTACTTGGTAAAAATGCCCCCCAAATTCAGGATAAGTGGGCAATAAATGCCCTTGCACGATTAGATCTATTATGACTATCATGATTAAAGTGAAATGTGACATTATTAAAAATTGTCAATTTGCAGCTTTACATTCGCAGTAGATTTGCGTACGTTAACATGTGGTTTGCAGCTTTGAGCATTTTAACCAATCTCACACATTTCTGTTCAGCTTGTAAATGCATTGTCCAATCAGAGGCATTTTGGTTTGTCACTGCGGAGATCACCGAGTATGTATGTGTGAATTCTCTCATCATCATAAACAAGAAAGTGCAGACATGATGTAAGTGAGAGTTTTGCCGTGAAAGTGCATAACTCACACATTAGACTGAAGTCATGGACCGCTTTCTTTCTTTACGTCATATATTACCAGTTTGAAATAACCGTCTTGTTTTTTATATCCATTAAAAGCATTAAACAAATTCAAATGGTTCTTAGCTTGTTTCGTTTGTAACCAGAATATGTAAAACAATAAAAAGAGCAACTTTACAGCTGAGCCGAAATAAATTGGATTGAACCTGGAATATTCCTTTGAGACAAATTAGAGGTCTTGGTATCACTTTTCTTGAAGGGGTGTGCATAAGACTAACATGACACCTTCATAATCATGACATGACATATGTCTTAAATATGAAGTAGGGTTTATTCATGTTTACAACAACTGTCATTAAGTGTCTTTTGCTCAATAATGACATTTTGAATGCAAATATGACATTGTTTGAGATGTCTTTGTCATGACACCTTGACATAAACCAATACATCATAACCTGTCAGTGTATTTATCATGACAACTTGACATTACTAAGACAACACAACCTGTCATAAACATGACATAGCAGATTAATGATCAAACTTAAGAAAGCACCTAGCTTTATTGGTTGACATTACATTAAACTGTCAGGTGGTTGGTTTTGACATATAACTTTTATGACAAATTCAATTAGTACCACTGTAGTTGAGGTCACAAAAATATTCATGACACAGTTATAATGGCCTCATGACAGCCAATGTCAAAGCCAACCACATGACAGTTTAAAGGGTACATATCATGCCTTAAAATCATTCATTTTTACTTATAAATCATACATTTGTGGTCTATATAAAGCATAACTGCAATGCTTGGGTCTGAATTCCTCATTGTTATAGCTCCACAGGCCCCTTTTCTACCCCTTTTCTGATGTGCTTCTGTGAGCAAGTCTTTTCAATGCGGCCCCTTTAAATAAAAAGGCGTACCGTCTTACCCCGCCTACTCTCCAGGTCGCTGAGTTCACAGTCAGTTCAACTCAGGTTCAACTCTCCACAATCGGCCATTATTGTAGTTTGATAAGAGATACGATTACTTTAGTATCTCTTTAGTACTTCAAAGAACATTTTTATTCACACGTTAACAAAATGTCAACAACGGAAGACTTGTCCACCAAGCCTTACATATTCGAGCCAGAGCGAGCGATTTGAAAAAGATGACGACGACGAACCGTCTTCATATGGAGTCAGGTATGTAAATTAACTATGTTGTGTTATTAGTGAAAGTCGACTATTTCTCTTGTTAAAACAAGCACACTGACAAGATAAATGACTGCGGTCTGATCTTACCACTAAAAATCTGTATTGATAATAATACGATAACTTACGTTTAGAAAGCATCAGGAAACACAGCAGCTAAATGATAGAAGGAATTTACCCGATCGGCAAACCCTTCTGTATACTGGCGGAGGTTGTTGAAGTGGGGATCCTTGAAGTGCTTCAGGTCACTACATCCAACAACCGAACATTTTGACTCGCCCTCTCGGTAACTTCTGCATCATTGAGCTTGGACTCCAAAATCGGAGCGAGAAATAATAATGGCGGATTGCTCGTAGTGTTGGACCGGTAGTCAATGTCCTTATTTGTCAGTTCCGCTGCAAATACGTTGACGTACTTGCTCAAAAAACGTCATAGACAACAGAAAAATCTGAACAGGTTGAAAAATATGACCAAAACAGAATATAAAGATATAAACGAAGCACCTGAAGAGAATAATTTAATCTTTTGTGTACTTATAAACACTCCAAATCTACAACAAAATGCATTTAAGGGCTAAAAAAGTGGATTTTGCATGATATGTCCCCTTTAACTTCATTATATGTCAAGTTATGATGTTATGATTTATGTCAAGGTGTCATAACAAAGACATCTTAAACAATGTCATATTTGCATTCAAAATGTCATTATTGAGTAAAAAGACACTTAATAACAGTTGTCATAAACATGCATAAACCCTACTTCATTCAAGACATATGTCATGTCATGTTATGAAGGTTGTCATGTCAGTCTTATGCACACCCAGGTAAAGTGGTCAAGTAAAGAGTTACCGAAGTCTTTATAAAGTAATGCACTTACAATTGAAGTCTATGGGGCATATAGCCTACAGTAGGTTTTTTAAACCAGAAATGTTTTTTTTGATCTATTGTCAAAATCATCCTTTCACTGAAAGAAACTTCTAGACATATGCATAAAGATGAGGTGGAAAATCATCCGGAATATGCTTTTTCTTGAACAAAAAATCCAAATCTCTTTGAGGGTTGAGGTTTGATGGAGTTTTATTGGGTGTTATTAACGACGCTCCCTTTGTCTTTTTGCTGCATATTGTACACTTCAAGCGTCTCACACGGCTGTTATATATTATTCATGTGAGCATTATGTAACGTGCTTTCGTTGTGAAGTGTCATGAAGATTGTGAGGAGTTTGTTCAGCATCAGGTTCACAGATCTGAGTCGTGGATGGAAAAGACAGTTGCACTTTATAGTGCCGTAGACAATCAGCCGTCACTCGGCTTTGTTCTCCTGCTGGAAACAGCGCTGAAAGGCCCTCGTGTGTTTCATGTGTTTGATCACGATGTGTCCCGGTTGCAGTGGTGTGTGTGGGCGTGGGTTCGTGCGCTGATGTGGAGGCAGGGTGGAGGTTGCCTGCACCTTTGCAGAAGAAGGTGGAAAGTGGGTGAGTCATCCAAAATTAAACCACAAAGGCAAGAGTGGATTTGTGCGCTGTGGGGCTGCGTCTGCACACACACACACACACACACACATACACTCCCAATGATGCAGGTTAATTAATGATTAACCTGCCATTTGACGGAATAATGAAATGCCGTTTGTCTAAATTAAGATTTTATTCACTACTCAAAATCACAAAACAGGTCAGACGCCTGTCCGGTCCGAATTTAAAACGAAGTAACTTTTTTAAATGCAGTTTTAAACTTTTTTTTTTTTTTTCAAATAGGATTTCTTAAAAACTATGTATATTTTTTAAATTAAATTATACATATTATTTATATTTGTTATGTTTATATTATGCCTATTTATTAAATGTTATATTATATGAATATATGCAAATATTAAAATAGATTTTTTATTAAATTGATTAAAAATGTTAAAAGTTATATAAATAATTCATTTGTATATTTTTTTATTAATTGTATTGTATTATAAATATAATATAAAATAATAATAATGTTTATTGTATTATATATAATACAATAATATAATTTTATTTGTATTATAAATAAAATTATAGAATATAAATGGTTAAATTGATATGAAAAGCGCTATGCCTCATTCATTAATATGTCGTGTATATATATATATATATATATATATATATATACAGTATATATATAAATATATATTATTTTTAAATACAAATATATACTATATATATATATATTTATACAGTATATTAATATTAAAACATACAAAAATAAATTTATATGCATTTATGTATGTATATGTATATAAGTAGGGCTGTGAAACGATTAATCCTGATTAATTACATCCAAAATAAAAGTTTATGTTTACATAATATATGTGTGTGAACTGTGTATAATTATTTTTTATATACACTAACACACTAACATGTGTATATTTAAGAAAAATGTGTTATATATAAAATCTTAAAATATTAATATATATATATATATATATATATATATATATATATATATATATATATATATATATATATATATATATATATATATATATATATATATATATATATATATATATATATATACTGGATATATAAGCAAATATTTCTTAAATATATACGTGTGTGTGTGTATATATGTATATATATATATATATATATATATATATATATATATATAAACATATACACACACATATATTATGTAAACAAACTTTTATTTTGGATGTTGATTAATCGTTTCACAGCCCTAATATATATATATATATAGTAAATTTAAATATATAATATTTATTGATATAATATTTATAAAACATTTATTTATATAATATTTATAAATATATTAATTATTTTTGCAAGTATATATATATATATATATATATATATATATATATATATATATATATATATATATATATATATATTAGATTTTTTTATTAACATCCATTGACTAAAACATAAAGATTATTTGTTGAAATAGCAGGATTTTTAATCCACTCTTGAGAAGCGAATGAATCGTTTCCCATCCTCAAGCTGTTCCTCAGAGATCCTGTCAGATCTCGAGGCTGAGGGTCGAGGGAAGATGCGGTCAGCCTCTGAGGTGACCCTGTCAAAGTCCTCGACTCGGAGCAGGACACACGTGTGTCAGCCGCTGCAGTCTCGCACGCCGGACTCCACAGAGCGTGTGCTGGGCAAGACATGTGTCGCCACTGCAAAAGAGCAAGGACACAAAAAACCCCCGATATAAAAATGAGCAAAAGAGTGTTTGCAGCAGGGGATTGGTTATCGCCGCCTGCATGTATGACTGTTTTAGCACTCAAATTGCTTCCCGACGTCTGAGCTGTCCTCAGGGAAATATGGGACGCAGGATCGGCGTGTGAAGAGCGGACACTGAGCCGGCTGATGGATTGGATCGTGAGATGTGTCTCTGTGTCTCTTTTTTTGAAGGGGGATGCAGTTTGTGTGTGTGTGTGAGTGTGACCACAACGCTTATAAAGCAATATGAGTTTCTGAAACCCCAGAGGTGCTGTCAGGCCGTGAAAAATGTCTCAAGCACACCAGTGAGACCAGCAGCTTCTGGATGAGCATCTGACATGTCTCTCAGGTTAAAGGATTCCTTCACCCACGGCTCGTCGTTTACTCTTCCTTGTGTTTGTACTAACCCAGAAGACTTTCATTCAGTCTTTGATGATTTTAAAATGAAACCTGAGAGCTTTCTGACCCTCCATTGGTCATTTTCCACCAAATCTTTCACATTGTAAAAGTAATGGTGTAGACCACTTTGAATCCTCTTTGAAACGTGAAAGCTTCAGTACATGTTATTTGTAATTACATGGAAAAGAGCGACTGGTACGATTCTTCAAACTCCTAATTTTGCCAGCACTCCTGAAGCTTTAGACTGCCAGGTTTTACCTTGGAGCAAAAAACTCAGTGAAATAGGATGAATTTCTCTTTAGATCCGGTAAAGATAGGGAACACATGGTTTAAGATCTGGGTTGCGTGTCTAACCTCAAGAAGGAATCACAGGAAAAGGATCAGGACAGTTTTTATCACCCCTTTTCCCTTGAGAAATGCAATCCAATCACAGGTTTTTCTAGGACATCTGTCTGTTAAGTCTCTTCTGGATACCAGGGCTTTTCTCTTTGGAAAAGTATTTGCTAAATACTAGAACAAAGTAATTGATCTGAGTTTAGGATGCATTAAATTGATTTCAAGACTTGACATTTATAACATTACAAAAAATTATATTTCAAATAATAAATCTGTTAAGCAAAGCATCCTGCAAAAAAAGATGTTTCCACAAAAATTATGAAGCAACTTTTCAACATTGATTATAATAATCAGAAATGTTTATTGATCAGTAAATCACAATTTCCGAAGGATCGATGTGACACTTTTTTTTCCAAATTTCTTTAAACTTTCTGTATATATCAATGCATAATTAAAATCTAAGTACTCTAAAAAGAAAGTATAAAAATCGAGTGTCTGTAGACCTTCTCATCAACCGTTTTAAAGACAGCTCATTATTTCCATTCACTTCATCCCCTCCCTCTCTTGGCTCCTTCCAAAGCCACGCCCCCAAAACACATGAACGCGCAACTCCGACAGCTGAGCTGAAGACGCATTATTTACCTCAGACGAGCGGAGAGGAAGAAGTGCATGTAGTGACATCATGTCAGAAACACATGTAAATAAAAAATCTAACTATCATTATGAAGATAAACAAATAAGTTGGATTTTATTACTCTTATCAAGCTAGCATATTGATATTGGTAAAGTTTACAATATATATTTTTGATTCGCTGAATGAGCTAGTTAGTTATCTATAAGGCAAAGCTAAAAACAGGTTGCATGATACACGTTTTTCCATTGCCATCATTTACACTGTGATGAAGAGGAATTTCATGTAAGATTCATTACATACAGTATGGTGTTCTGCATGTAAGAGTTTGCTTGATGAAAGCATTGTTGATTCTGATGAGGACTACACACCCGAGACAAGTAAGTTACCCATAGACAGTATAAGACAGCAAGTACCGGCATCGCTCAGCTTGAGGACAGATCCGTGGTCGAGGGCGAAAGCAGAAGATTTTGCTATTAGGGTCCGAGGAAGTAGAGGCCGAGGACGGAGTGTCGAAGTGCAGGGCAAGGAGCACTTTTTAGTACAAGACCTGTGTCGAGTTTTGCATCTTTAAGCTCAAACAAGCACGCGAACAGGTACGATCTGGATACGCACAAGTGGGCAGGTCCTGTGTGGCAAAAGGGTGGTTGCCATGGTTGCGAGAGTGACAGTCGCCTAAGCCAATCCTCTTGTTTCGTCCCGGTTGGAAATAATGAGCTGTGTTTAGTGCAGATTTAACGGTCTAGAGTCACTCAGTTTTATACTCTTTTTTTCAGAGTACTTAGATTTTAATTATGCATTGAATATATATAGAAAGTTTAAACAAATTTGGAAAGAAGTTTTTATAAAATTCTTGACCTATACTACCTTTAAGTTACTACAACAGTTTAATAAACAATGATTTAATTACAACTACAAAATGTTTGCAGAATAATGTAATATATGAATGAATAACAGCCTTTAAAGGTGCATTGCGCAACATTTTATGTTAAAATTAGCCGTTTTCTAACCCATACATGCTGAAACAATCGCCTGATGGGCTGAATAAGCCCTTCTCTGATCACTGCGATCGCCTCTATAATCCTGTACAGTGAAATATATAAGAGGGATTCGGGCTCGAATCTGAGACTGGGCGTGACGTCATGCGCGTTCACACTCGCCTGGCTATGTGCCTGCAGGATAGTGTATTCGCTGCTGTTCTCCGTATCAGAGAAGACAACTCGAGCGACGCAACTTTAGTCAACTTTCCCAAAAGTAGAAGATGGATTCAAAGGGGCTGTTTAGTCTACATCTGGTCACTTCATGCGTTTTCTGTGATCGGATAACTTATTGAATCGTGAAAAGACCAGGTTGAATCCAGACGGATTTGAATCCGACAGCTCAAACCATTGAGGACGTGGTCTGGGCTGTATTCCAGACGAAAACTGGACAAGTGTAAATGCATCTGGTTGTTGAAAACAGGCTATGTCATGTTGTTTTAGTCATATATGACGACGTGCATCAGATGTGAGCAGGCGAGTGTATTTATAAGCCAGCGCGCCACAATCTATCGCAAATGAAAGTGAAAGTAGGCTAGCGCATACGATTATCACTAAGTTACCTTCTACCTCCACTATCTTCATTAAAAGTAGCCTTAAGAAATGAAATGATCTCATACCAGAGCTTTTGCCGCTTCTCTTATTGCTGTCTTTGCTGATTTTGATAATAGCCGAAGCCGATGATCAATAAATGCAGCTCATCTGTTGCTTTCGGTGATGTGCACTTCATGAAATCTGTATATAACGCGGGAATTGAATATCAGATTAATATCCGTTTTGCAAAAACACATTTATGTGACCAGGTAATGGAATCGTTTTGATAAATCAAATAGATCTAGAAAACGCATTGTGGCCAGGTGTAAAAACAGCCCCAAAGAGACCGGCTTGTAGTTCATTCCAAACCCCAACGCAAACTCCACGTAAGAGCAAAGAAAATACAACTTCTGTCTGTCCAGTGCCAGTCGATCGGAATAAGACTTTAGAGTCAACATCGGGAAGGCTTTCAACAAACGGAGAGATCTCGACGGTCTGCTCTAGGGATCGAACGTGTTCATGAACGTGTTTCCATAATAATACAATCATAAGTGGATACAGTAAGCACATAAAACAGTTTCAACATGGAGATCAATGCAAATAAAAGCCGAAGTTTTCTACCCTGTTTTCCCCTCACACACACATAGGCCTACATAAGTGTGTAATTTACTCAAATGCCTTTCCTTTTCATATATTTTAAATGACTTGCAGATTTATAACTGTATCTACCTCATTATGACTGTAACAAAAGATGTGTGCCTGATTCTCCTTTGGTTATGAACAGCTCGGTACTATGCATGATTCCGTGTATATGTCTACTCTATAAAGTCTATGGTATTGCATGCAGCGCGCACGCAGTTTCATTTGTCACCAGAGGGGGCGTAGTTCTGCAAAAACTCAGAGACTTGCGTTATGCTCCTTTAAAGAACCTTTGTGCCAAAAGTGTTACTTCTCTGACATTATTGAACCTTTTTTAGCATAAAATGTCCTTTGGAGTTGAGTAGAGAACCCTATGATGCATATATAGAACTTTTTTCTAAGAGTGTACTTATAACTTACGGATCATGTAATTTTTACAGCACTGAAGACTGGAAGTAATGATGCTGGAAATTCAACTTTGATCACGAATAAATTGCATTTAAAAATATATAACAATAGAAAAAAATAGTTATGATTTGAATTGTATAACATTACAATTTTACTCTAACTTCTGTGCAGTTTTGATCGAAATAAACGCAGGCTTGATTCTGAGGCTTCTTTCAAGAACATTAAAAACTTCGTACTGACCCAGAATGGTAGTTTAAAACTGTGCTTGCCCTCATTTATTGCGTCCAAATAAAAGTTCTTGGAATATTGTGCAAAAATTTGATGGGATGAACCTTGCAAACGTTCGCCAAATTCAGCGACTCTGTATTTTTTATAAGCGCTAAATGTTGCAGGTCTCCACCGCCTTGTAAACAGAACTTTATTTCCCAGTGGACCGATAAAAACCCGTGAAGGCTGCCAGTAAAGGTCCAATATGGCATCATGTGTCTAATGTGACCAAATGCTCTCCTTATTTTCCACATCTTATGCAGCTTTTGTTTAGCAACCTTGCACTATTTGGGACAGGTGTCAAACACTGCGTTCTGGATTAATGTGCTTCTGAGTAATCCCAATCCCGTAACTCCCAAACCGAAAGCAAGCAGTGAGTCTAGATCAGAGCATGATGTGTGACGTGCTTCCGGCTTCTCTGAGACATTTCCTGAGAGCTGGGTCTCTCTTGTCGTACACTGCAGTTGTGTGTACAAAGGACAGGGAATGAATTGCTGAATGTGCAGTGTTTGAGCATAGAACCGGCCTTCAGAAGTGTGAAATGCTTGCTCATCAACTGGGAAAGGGACGGGATGCATTTTTGTGTTGAAGAAACTCGGTGTGCTGTTTATATACTGATCTTGACAATGATCTATTCATCAACTGACTCTATTGTGGTCCCAATAAGTTTAACATTTGCATATCATCAAGTTTAACATATGCATATTATCAAAATATTTTTTTAATGTATTTGGTTGTTGTAAACGTAACTTTTTTACAGTTTTGAAAATGTATTTTGATCTATTTAATTTATTTTTTTTTTCATTTTAAAATGTAATTTCTACATTTAAATGGTGTAATTTTACTTAAAATTAATTTATTTTGTGTTTAATTGACAAAAAAAACCCATTAAGCTTAACTGATTTTTTTATATCTGCATTTTAAATAAAAACTTTTAACTTCAAATGAATTTATTTTTAGCTTTATAATTTTGTTAGCATATGGCTTTTCATTTAAAATAAAAAATAAGTTAATTTGATTTTTTATTTTATTAAGAGTATACTTTTATATACTTTTATATTTTTATATATTTATTTTTATTTCTTTCTGTACATTTTATTTTATAATTCCTATTTTAAGAATTTAAGCTTAATATTATATTGTTTGTGTAAAATGTCATTCATTTGTTTTTATTTAAGATATTTTAATTAACCTTTATTAGACAAATATACCTTTGAATGTGAACAGAATACTTCTTTCCTTTTTAGTTAATTTAAGTTCAGTTTAAAATGTATTTTTGCTTTTCATTTTAATATAAAAAATTTAAAGAATTTTCTTTTCCACTTTTCATTAGAGATACTTTTAAAAGTATTTTTTATTTAACAAACGTATTCATATACATTTATTTTTAAACTAGCAAGACAAGTTTAGAATGTATGTTTGCTTTTCATTTTAAATTTATAATAGATCATTTTAAACGTTTTTTTTAATTTTATTTATTTTTTTATTTATTGATACATTCATTTTCAAACTTTGCAAGACAAGTTAGAAAAATATTTTAATACAAAAATTAAGTTGTTTTTCTTTTCTACTTTTCTTTTCTTTTTCTTTTTTATTTATACTGTTTATTTTGTACAGTCACGCTGTATAGTTACAGACAAGCACAATGATGAAGACGAAGAATATTACAAAATTTGGGTAACACTTTACAATAAGGTTCGTTGAGCATAACATTAGTTATAAAACGGTTAGTTTGAATCCTTGATTCTGATTGGTCAAGAGCTGTGCTTTATTCACGATAAAACACGGCTACGGCCGCTTCACCCAACGGTTCTATTGATCGCTGCGCAACACTGCGGTTCTGTGTTGTTTTTATTTGAGCTTTCATGCATTTTACACACTGGAACGTTGTTGTCTGTTCACACTTGGGGACTTATTTTTCCAGCGGAAGGTGGGCTTTTAGTGATTTTACTTTGAGAAGTCACTGATATTGTTTTTTACTTTAATATTGTGTGGCAACCGTTTTATAAAAGCAATAAGATACTCGGGGCAAGTGCTGTATCGTGAATAAGTAAGCGGCTCAAGGGGGCTCAACTCCGCTTCGGGTCGTGCCTAACAACGCCCTTGAGCCGTTATTTATTCACGATACAGCACAGCCTCTCGTACATTATTGCTTACTTAATATGAACTAATAATGAATAGCACATATACAGCATTTGTTAATCTTTGTTAATGTGCTTTTCAACATTTACTAATACTTGATTAAAATCTTGTTAACATTAGTTAATGCACCGTGAACTAACATGAACAAACAATAAACAGCTGTATTTTCATGAACTAACATTAACAAAGATGAACAAATGCAGTAACAAATGTATGGCTCATGGTTAGTTCATGTTAGTAAATACATTAACTAATGTTAACAAATGAACCTTATTGTAAAGTGTTACCACAAAATCTATTTCTATATTTTTATTTACAAAATCAAATCACAAGAACCACAACGGACATTAACACAAAATAGAACCAGTCAAGCAGTAACTCTGGAACAAACAAAGTGATCCAAAGGAAATTAGACAAGGAACAGGTGAACATAATGAATCAATGAGTAACTGTAGCAACTAATTAACAAGGGAACAGGAACTAAACACAGAAATCACAGAAAACAGTCAATTTTTACATTTAAAATGCCATTAATTTAGGCTTTTTAATTTTAAAATTGATCGTTCAGTTGAATTTATTTTCACTTTTGATTAGAGATATACTTCTAAAGAGTGAACAGATATGGATTGCAGGTGAGAGTGGCAAACAGGATAGGACTTGAACCTTTGTCAGTCGTATGAGCACCACAGCGCATCAGCGTCAACCACCGCACCACATCTCCAACTGATATTGTTTTTCTTCTGCTATAAAACACACTTTACAGAATGTGCTGATGGATGGAATCTAAACTACAGATGGCAATTCACCATTTTTTCTTCTCATTGGTGTGTTGTAAAGTGGAAAAGCCCACTCCCTGTTGCTGTTACTAGGAGATGTAATGATGCCGAGTGGTCAGGACTGCTGGGACGGACAATCAGAGATTAGTCTCGGATCAAAGTGATTGCCAGCCCTCACGCGCTTCGCTCGGCACTGACACTGAAGCACAGGGAAGGGATTTGTCAACGCGCTTCAAACGATGCCTGTGATGGAGAGAGCAGCAACATTTCCATGCTTTTGACTGGAATAGCATTATGGAGAAGTGTGCTGAAGCCTCGAGTGAAGCAGCACGTCTGACTCAGTTTAGAGTTAAGATGCTTTATGTGAAGTTAAGCACTGAAATCATTTTAATCTGCTTTGAACAGACGTACATTAGGACACGTGGAAACAAATTCAGTCAGCATCGTAAAAATCCCATTGGGGTGTTTTACCGTGTACGTGAGTCTGTTATGAGAAGCACTCGAGTGTTTACTGATAAAACCTGTAGTGACTGTCAACTTCTCAGAGCTGAAGACCTCAACAAAGGTCGTTTTACAGTATTAAAGAAGTTCTCAATGCTATAAAACTTACCGCCATGGGTGTTCGCTAGTGTTTGGGATGTGTTCGCCACGATTACAGGTCTATTTTCCAAACCGCTTGTGCAATGTTGGGTTTTTTTCCCATTCATAGGAATTTTGAAAATGATTTGTGAAGCAAGGCATATTGTACATCCAGCCGGTTGTCGCAGAATACATTTCGAGCTGCGTGATCAGGACCCGACGCAAAGCCAGGATGTACTTTATTTCAGTGATCAAAGCTGAATTTTTAGCTCATTACTCATATTTAGAAATCATTTTAATGATGATTTGATGCTCAAGAAACATTTTTTATTGTTAGCAATGTTAAAAATGGTTGTGCTGCTTCATATTTTTGTGGAAATCTTTGACTTTTTTCAGTTTTTTCAGTTTTTTGATGAATATTAAGTTTAAAAGGTGGGTGGTGATGGCACAGTGGGTAAGACACATGCCTTTGGTGTGAGAAGTCCACTGCAGGGCTCTGACATTAACTTTTTGAGACACTTGTCCTTTGGACAAGTAAATTTATGTTTCACTTGTCCATGCACAAAAAGTCACTTGTCCGAGGTAAAGATTTATAATTTTATCTAGGGCTGCACGATTTGGGGAAAATGTCATATTGCGATTATTGAGGTCAATATTACGGTTTGTGATATGCAATTGGGATATAATAAACAAAATGGTTTCATGAGTCAACTTGTTTGAGTTCTAAACCAAATGCACACACAGATTAGTGATAATTCTGAAAATTAGCAATAACAACTAAAATGATTGATAACACCTATAATGGTCAATAAGCCATTGAATGTCTGGATAAAAATTAACTGTCTAGGTAGGACATATACAAAAATTGAATTAAGCTCTATGGAACAGTCTGTGCTGCATAAATTATAAATTATATATAGACTACTCCTTATTAAAGCTACACAGTTCTTTAGTCAAGAGCAGTGAGTAATTTTCTCTGTCCCTTTTGTTCTTTCCATTAACTTTACTGACAGAACACTTTATTGAGTAGCTGGCCCTTTAAGAGCAGCCGCTGTGCGACAGAGATGCGAATCTACACACGCGCCTGCATTCTCTCACGAGTGCACAACTCTTTATGTCCATCGTAAGACTGCTCTTGTGTTATGAAGATACTCGACAAATGACATTTTGGCTTAATTGTGTGTGTAAATGTCGTTCAAACACTGAGAAACTTCTGGCAGCGGTCTGTGCACGCGCATTATATGGTGACGCGTCTTTCTGTGATTGACATTCAGGACATTCACAGGCAGCGCGAAAAATGTGTTCGTTTCAAATTCGGTAAAATTAAATCTGTAAAATAGATGTAACGAGTGGCACATAACGTGAAGTAACTTGGCATTTTATTTTGTTTGAAATTTAACTTGTCCGGTTGGACAACTAATTTTCTCTTCTCTTGTCCTACAAAAAGTCCACTTGTCCCGGACAAGCGGACAAGCCTTAATGTCGAGCCCTGAACTGTGAGACACCAATGTGCCCCTGAGCAAGACACTTAACCCTAGTTGCTCCCAGAGGCGTGCGACCTATATAGCAGTTGTTAGTCGCTTCTGAATAAAACCGTCAGCTAAATTAATAAATGTAAATGTAAAAGAACAGCATTTCTTTAAATAGATCATCTTTACTCTGATCAATTGAATGCATCCTTGCTGAATAAAAATATAAATTTCTTTAAAAAATAAAAAATCTTACTGCCCCCAAACTTTTGAACTGTAAAGGCCAATTAATACTTCTGCGTCGAAGGGTACGCTGTAGTGTACGACGTTGGCTACGCACGTAGGGGACGCCGTTGTGAGCATTTATACTTCTGCGTCTCAGGTCGTATGCTACGCCGTACCTACTGCGCGCACCCTACTCAGAAGTATAAATTGGCCTTAATGCACACTACCGTTCGAAGGTTTGGTCTTAACAATGATTTAAAAAAAAGAAAAAGAATAAGATGTCCTTGCGATTTCAGATCAGTCATATTAGAATGATCTCTAACCGTACGTTCACACCGCCGCGGCGAGAGCGGCAAAATTCGCTCTTGCCGCTCTGTAAACGACGCCGTGGAAAGATTCGATGGATGCTCTGATGCTCTGACGTTAGATCGAATGCGTGACTTTTTTAAAACGGTATTTAAAGGTGCCACAAAGCAAACAAGCATGGTGTGAACGTATGGTAAGACTGAAGGATTATGGGACACTGAAAACTGGAGTAAAATTCAGAAAATTCCGCTTTGATCACAGGAATATATTACATTTTAAAATATAGTTACCGCTATGGTGGCAAAAGTTACGGACTGCAGCTTTAACTCTACAATAAGTAAATCCACTTCACCGGATAATTACTCTTCAGACAGCGATGCCATAATAAATTAATTATAATAATAAAGTTAATTTGTAATGCACTTTATATTTAGGCAAATCTCAAAGTGCTACATGATAAAAACAGGTAAGTGCTAAAAGAAGAAATAGAAATAGACAGAGCTGCCTACCGCAAAAACAGAAGTTCAAACACAGACTTTAAAAGTTTTAGGAGCATTAGGTCTAGAGAACATCATTTTTCAGCGGTCGTAATTACTTTATACATAAAAATAAGTATCTTCTTAATAGAGTATGCAATTTCAGACGTAGCCTCTTGTCTCAATGAAGCCCCCCCCCTGAAAGCGCGCGGTGCTCTGATTGGTCAGCTGGACCAGTTTGTTGTGATTGGTTAGCCGTTTCAGGGGTATAGGTTGCCAGGTTGAGATGACAAACGGGTTGAAATTGTAAATTGTATGGTGTATGAATATAATGCATTTTAGAGCCAGACCGATATATCGGCAGGCCGATATTATCGGCCGATATTAGGCAGTTTCCAAACTATCGGTATTGGCAGTTATAATGGCCAATAAATGAATATTTCAAAAATAAAATAAAAACGGACAAATCAAGCTTGAACCATGTCATGAGTGTTGGAGTTGTATAGTTTGTCCACAAGAGGGCATTCTACACCGTCCCTGTTGGCAACACTCGTTGAGTTGGTCACGAGACATACATTGCTTGAATAACAATTAAAAGAACATCTCCATTAGTTGTCTTAACTCAAATAAGCATGACAACATTTGTGACTATCATGTCCAGTTTTGCTGCTGTTAAAGGTCCCCTGACATGTTTTTTTTTTGTATTATTTTATAATGTTTCCTGGGTTGCCCTTATAATGTTAACCCTCTGGGGACAAGGGCTATTTGGCCTCCTTGAGATGTTCTGACATGCCCTGACATCTGTGTTTTTTTCAGCTGCTTATAAATATATTAATGGCACAGGTGAAATTACACTATATTTAGCAGAAACAGGGCAACAATAACTTATGAGCAACATGTTTGTACATATTTGTATTTTTGAGAGAATATTGTTTATGCGTGGTTATTGTAAAAACTAAAAATGAAAGTTTCTGAAATAAGGCCACAAAACACATACTAAATATGTGTCCACAAGACTTTTGACTAATTGATGTTGTTGCCTAGGGTTTTTTCTTCACAATGATCTGAAAATCATCCTCCTAATCGTTCACATAAAACTGTGAATTGGGTTATATTGTGAAAAACATTTTTTGTTTGCCAAGTCAATATACGAATGGGCGTGAACAGGCCAGCGCCCATCATGAATAATTAGGTGATTCTCACCTGAAGAGACAAAGACACGCATAGAAGAACATTTCAAATGGCACAGAGGCTTTTGCATCTAAACTCTTCATATAAACATAAAATCAAAGTATAAATGAAAGTCAAAACCCATTTTTAGTCATATCTGGAAACAAATCCTGGTCAAATAGGTTATGGGCCGTTTTGTAGAAATGTTTGGTTCAAAGTTAGAGTTTAAAACATCTTGAAAAGAAAATAATATGAGCAGAAACTGTCTAACTAAATGAACGTTCGTTCATACGTTCGTTCACATACCCGAATCATATTTAAACACTCGTTTTGGTTTTACATAACTAATGTTATCTCTTACTAATGTTATGTAGGAGCTAAATGAATTAACGCACGGCGCGAGCGTCTGTGAATTCGTCTATTCCTTCCTATCAGACACGCATTTGGCGATTAGAACAAACAAAGCACTCAAGAATAATGACTTACTGCATCAGCTGAATCCGTGCTCCTCAAAATGAAACTGGTAACTGAGGTAATATTTTTCCAGGTCCTCACTGCGCAGCAAGACGAAAGGTTAGGACGACGTTAGATCCATAATAAACTGTATGTTTTTATCGATGTGGGCGTTTTCGTGGCTTGCCTCAACATTAGTGTTTGAATAGCACGCGCTCTCAGTGGGCGGGGTCACATTAGCACGTCATTCGCTGTAATGAGGAGAAAGGGAAAAGACTGGCATCTCTCCCTTTTCATACAGATTACATCAACTGAGAATAGTTTTTATATAAATAAATGGCTTCATTTAAAAGAAGAGCATTTCAGCTTCATAAAGAGAGATCTTTCGTGTCTCTGTGACAAGTATTTAATGAGTTACAGCTGATTTTTCGGACGCGTTTCAGAAAGATTTTTGCGGAGACAGAGTGAGCTGAAAGCGCACCCTGTTTAATTTATCCATTTTACAAAAACACAAGGTTTTGATATTAATAAGAGTGTACACAAAAAAGAAGACCCTCTATAGTTTATAATCATGTATTGATTTTATTTATATGACCATTAATGACGGAGTATTTTAAGTCTATGTTGCAGCTGTGTGAAAAAAAAACGATCAAAACGCGAGGGCGCGTTATTGGTCCCAAGAGGGTTAATATGTTTTTTAGGTCAAAAATAGTCATAATAGCCTCTGATAGCCTCTATGCACGATCGCTTCCGGGTTTGTCTCAGCACGCCCAGTTACATCCGGTGCTGCGTCTGTATAGAGAGCCTAAGTCCCTCCCCTTCCGGTCGACCACCATGGGACCTTATTTCGGAAAAATATTGTATGGTAGTCAATGGCGAGAGATAACAAATATTTTGATTTCGTTTAAATTGATCGCTGAATTACACATATGATGTTTGGTAATTTAAAAGATACATTTTAAAGTCAAGAAAGTCGCAGTTTGATGTAAAACTGTTGAGATATAAGACTGTGAAAATACGTAATTACAAAGACTACAAACCCCAAAGGCGCACATTTTCTCTCAATAAATGAAGCGAACTTTACTGAGGCTATGTCATTGTTTCTATAGTCTTCCGTTATAATCGTAACGTTACCATCATGAGTGTGTTGTTCCAGACTGCACACACACACAGCAGCTGATCTCGCTCGTTGTTTCGACTCCCGGGAGATGTAGTTCATTGAGCGATTTTCACATAAAACCAAAAGTTACTCTTCTGTTTTATGACGAACTGCGACTTTCTTGACTTTTATAATTATCTTTTAAATTGACAAACATCATATGTGTAATCCAGGACACAGTTCAGACGGAATAAAAAAGATAAGTTAGCTCTCGCCATTGACTCCCATTCATACTTTTTCCAAAATAAGGTGCGGAGGGCGGGACTTAGGCTCTCTGTATGGTCAGAAGCCGGTTTTGCGTTAGGTGGAGATAGTGTCAAATTACACTTGCTGTTTATAAAAACATCCTGCGGTTAACGTGAATGATGTTAACAACACTGTGAGGCAGTTAGCTGTCACACAAGAATGAAAAAGAGAAGTTATTTAAATTATATATTTCGAGCTACATCAACAAATTTGAGGGTTAGTATTCTCTCATATCATACGAAATTTGACTAGCGAATCAGCGTTTCTAAAATCGTTGTCTCCGTTTCTGAGAAAACGGATTTTATTAAAGTTTTGCCGCTATACACTTGGCCTGCAGAACGCGCTTCCGGCAAGTAGAGACGCTGACTGAGATTCTTCAGACACATGTCATCAAGGTTCGTGCATAGAGGCTATTTAGAAATAAAAGGCATTTTTCCTAGCCTGATTTTAGCCTCTGCTTAGAACGCTCTGTTGAGAAGGGGCGTGTCTGCTGTGGGATTCAATGTAACCGCCCACTGCTGTGATTGGCTGACATGCTTGCATATGAAATCGCTACATAGTACATGTGGAACTCTCTTGAATACGTTTTACTACAGCTATTATACGTTTTTACTATTACAGATATCGAGATGAATCGGCATAGGCGTAATTTGCAGGTGGGACGGGTGGGATATGTCCCCACCACTTTTGAAACATCTGTCGCGGCAGGGATGTAAATTATACAAATAAATAAATCATCTCTAGTTAACTAGCAGAGCATTCATTTAGTTTGATTCTTTAAATAAGAGGCGATCTAGTGCTGAAATGTGTTGCTTTTGAAAACAAGTGATCAAAGTGCTCGTTGCCGCTGCGATCAGTGGCGTGGATACAGTTCTCTTGTGGCTCGCGCTGTCGCACACAGTCTTCAGAAAAAAAAAATATACGAGTGCTGATTAGAACCCAGAACCTCTGTCACGCTTGGCAATAGTTCTGCCACTGGACTAATGAAATGCTTGCGTGTCATTGTCAGATCTCTGTATTTCATCACGTGAAAATTCTAGCCACAAACACATATTACATATTACCCGATACAAGCCCGAAACTCGTCCGCTCTCGTAAAGGTTAAAAGCACCTGCGTTTTGACAATTCAGCGGTTTCTTCTTTCGGTTCGAACCGACTGTGAATATAGAAACTCAGAATTGAAATTTTAACTTTTGAACGATTCCGGGAAAACAAAAAGTTAGTCCCGGTTCAAATCGATACTCGATTCTCGATACTCAACCCTAGATGACAACGATAATAATAGTTGCGATTACGTTGTTACAGTGTAGTTGATACTCAGATTACTCAGATACTGCAATTCTCGATACTACAAACTCCGTAGATGACAACAATAGATAATAGTATGCATATCTACGGTTGTTACAGTGTAGTTGACTGACTGTCCTTTTAACTTTTGACAATGTGACTAAGTATTTCTTTAATAGCGTGTGACAGTTATAACAATGAGACGTATCATCTCTCCTTGGCCTGTTATATTGAAAATGTATGTTTTACACATTACAGTATGACGCAATCCATCGCTGAATTATGGCTCATCATAGACTAGCTAATCACAAAGCTAGCTAAAGCCACTATCATCAGTCTGTTCTGTTGTGACAATAAAAGAAACAGGTTTCTTTTTAAAATGCATTATAATATTATTTTAGTTATAACTCATAAATAACTACAAATAACCAATGTTAGGGAAATGTCATGTTAATGTTTTGTTGCGCGTTTCTGAAACAATGAAAAATATATATATATCGGCCGATATATCGGAAATATCGGATTTTAAAACCAACAAATATTTGTATCGGGATCAGCCTTCAAAATCCTTTATCGGATTAGGCTCTAATGCATTTAAAACAAGATCTGGCAACTGGTCAACATTAGACAAACATATTGGTCCATAAAGCGATGATGGATGATTCATAAAGCGGTTTGGACCATGCAAATTTAGAGAAATAACAAACCAGGAGGGGTCCGGGAGATAGGGCTAAAAAAACAGGAGAAACACGGTTAACAGGTATGACAGGTATGCTTATCATAACCTGAGTTTCAACACAATATTAACTCAACTCAACCAGGCCTCACCACATTTGCATATGTCTAGGGCATAAATTATTTAAAAGATGAATGCTGTCACATGTTCGTTCCCAGTAGAAAGCACTGTAGGCATTTAAGGGAGTTCAGAAACAGTGATGTGAGCAGCGATTCCCAAACTATGGTCTGCGGACCACTAGTGGTCAGTGAAGGGTACTGCAGGTGGTCCGTGAAAAGGCAAAATAAAATATAAAGTATTTTACCAAAATTACCCATTAAAAAAAGTAAAAAGAATACGTAGGCCTATATTTATATAAAATGTCAATTAAATTGTCAAGCTTATTGTGTGATATCGGCTCGAGCCGTGACGTTCTAAGACTACGTGTCGTCAGAAGCCACAACACCGGAGTCGATCAATAGCAACAGGTTAGGTGAGCATTTATTTAGTTGTTTGTTTTTAATATAAGTACTATATTAGACAGACGATTACAAAGAGGAAGGGAAAGATGTAGAGGGTGACAAAGGAGGATATTCGTTCATCTGGACTGGCAAATTGGACTCGCAATGGCTTTTCCTTTGACAACTTTATTTTTAACATGGAATAACGTTAGGCCTACTGTGTTTTCTTTTAAATGTGTAACATTATAGGGCAGAGGCAAATATGTTCTCATTATCAAATCACATGCATAGCCTTTATAGGCAGTTTAGGCCTATCTGAAACGAAATGTTTATAAATGGAATGAATAAGGCCTGTTATTATTTTAATTTCCAGTTAACGTTAGTAGGGATGCACCGAATATTCGGCCACTGAAAATTTTCTGCCGAAAATGGCCCAAAAGTGCATTTTCGGTTTTTGGCCGAAAGACTTTTATCACCGAAACAATACGGCCGAAATGTTGTGATGATGCAAACAGAAACCGCGACCTGCACGTGCTTGTCTGAAGCAACATGCCTGCGGTGTGGACGTATTTCAGTGTATCTGAACTCGCGAGAAGACGGAAGCCTTAATTGTTTATCTACCTATATCTGCTCTAAACAATGCGCGCCGCCATGACGATAGGGTTGGGTATCGTTTGAATTTGAACGATTCTGATTCCGATTCCTTGTTTCGATTCCGGTTCCTAACGATTCTCGATTCCGATTCTTTTAAGAGGCAGGGTCAAAAAAAGTTTAGCTAACCTTGCTAACCAACGGTCTTTCTGAAGGAAATACTCCTTCTGTCACAAATATTCCTTTTGTCACAAATGTTGCATTTTGCCGAGATTTCGTTATTTTTAGAGAAGTGAAGCCACACTTTGGACCGCCGACGTAAGCTACTCATGTTCGAACTCGCACGGTTATGCCAACACTTCCGGTAGACGCTTCTTCATTGGTGTTGTTCAGCGGTTTCTTCTTCCGGTCGACCGACTGTGAATATCGAAACTAGGAATCGAAATTTTAACTTTTGAACGATTCCGGGAAAAACAAAAAGTTAGTCCCGGTTCCAATCGATACTCGATTCTCGATACTCAACCCTAGATGACAACGACTTCGGTTGCGAGCGGGTCAATTATAAACGCCTCGACCGTTTGGAGCGGAAGAAAGATAAACACATGACAATGTTTATTTTTTAGTATTCCACCACCAATACAAAAATAATCATGTAAAACCCAGTAAACCCTAAGATTATTATTTGTGACATTACAAAAAATATGTATATGGTAACATATGTATAGCTAAATAAATAACTAAATTTATGCTCTCTTAAATATTTTCTACATTCACTAAACATGTTTCATTAAGTTTCATGTACATTTGTATTAAACATGGACCTTTGATCATTTAAAAAGGTTTTTTGCTATTGTATGCTATTTTTTTTAAATGTAAGCAATTAATTTAGACGTGCAAACTGGGTGCGGCGTGATGAGAAGTTCTTGCTCGGCTTTGTTTTGAGAACATTTCATTTTAAAACCTTTCTGCAGGCCAGTAGATTATTATTTAATGTAGACATCAGTGGGGTCAAAAACATTTTAGTTTGAATTTTATTTTATACTGTGCATTGTGCTAAATAAATATTTGCATAATTTGTAATTGATTTATTCTTTGAAAATTTTATATTAATTTATGCAATTGCATTGCCTTGATTTTAGTTAAGTTTGTACACAGTCATAGCCATAAATGCAATGATACTAATAATTGGCATAATTTCTTTTCGAGTGTTTCGATTTTCGGCCTTAGTTTCCTCTTTTTCGAGTTTTCGGTTTCGGACAAGAATTTTCATTTCGGTGCATCCCTAAATGTTAGTTTCTTGATCTCGTTTTGCAGATGTGCTGTTAAGTGGACAAACTCAAGTCTACTTTTTGAGGACTTGTAGAACTCTAAAGATTAACGTTAATAATCCCCTAAAATCGCTAAAGGTTTTGAAATGCTGACTATATCCACGTGTTCTTATTACTGTATAGATTTCATACTCCATTGCTATGGAAATAAGCCTGTTGTTCAAATGAACCTGATTATAATATGTAATATATAATATAATATGTTATATCATAATATGTGTATTATGAGGTGGTCTGTGAAAATTCTTGATTACAAATAGTGGTCCACACACACAAAAAGTTTGAAAACCCCTGATGTAGAGAATATCTCCATTTGCAGTGACTTTTTACCTTTGCAGACCTTTTTCACACTCAAACAGCAACATTACACACAAAGAGAGTTGAACATGTTACAAAGCTCTATTGATCCTCTTTAATGCATAGTACAACCCGATCTCACGGGAATTCGTACGAATTTTACCGAGGTGGCTAATTCATAACAATTCATACGACCTTACTCGTACAAATTAGTACGATTTTGCTAAATCGTACATATTTTACGAATTGGCCAATTCGTATGAATTCGTAACGAATGACCTACCCCTAACCCCGCCCCTAAACTTAACCGTCACGTGGGTTTAGACAAATCGTACGAATTTGTACGAGTGAGGTTGTATCGAATTAGTACGAATTAGCCACTTTTTAATCACTCAGTACGAATTCGATACGAATTGGTCGTGAGATAGGGTAGGATAGTATGGGGTTTGTTTAAATAAATAGTGAAGCTTGCTGGCAGGAGAAACCATGACCTATAACTGCTGCCAGCTTGCTGAAATCTGTTGATACAGTAAGTGTAAACACACACTCACACACGTGGTCTTGGTGTACAAAACCGTCACACTGCACTGTTCAATCCTGTCCGACCGTCAGCCACAGTGTTATGATAAAGTGTCCAGATGGTCGTCCTCAGTGTAAACCCACAGGCCACGGTGCAGGAGAGGTGTTAAACGGCTCTCCTGTCTGAGAAATACCCAACAGCGACGACTCACCCAGTTCTGAAATGTCGAGGTGAGTCGGGGACTTGTTCCGCATCTCTCTGAGGAAATGGATTGAGGGGTTTTCCACTCTCATAATGAGATTTATCCGCATGGTGAGCCGAAAGATGGAGAGAGAGAGGGATGAGGAAAGTAAGAGCAGCAGGAGGCTAAACTCCCTCATTTTCACGAGGGCCTGTTTCGATGGAGTTTAGCTGCTGCGGTCATATTAGCATGACTAGCGAGTTGTTGAGTGCATGATGTGACGCGATGCTCGTGATTCCTGAAGTAGGAAGAACTTGAGACACTGGAACATTTACTGTGTGTCACACACTACAGCTCTGTTACACAGCCTCATAAGAGTCTACTGTCTATATAGGGCAGATATAATCACTGAAGAAAGCTAACCGTTAGCATTGACAGTTGTTTGGCTTGCGCAGGATCAGCTCTACACTGTAAAAAATAAACCGTAAATTTTACGGTAAAAAAACAGTTACGGTAGATGCAAGAACTTTACCGATTTAAAATACGGTAGGAATGTTAAAGGTTTTACAGACTTAACTTAAAATTTACAGTAATCAACTGTATTTTATTTTCTGGTAAAATGTTGATTTACCAACTTATTGACATATTGAAATCTGTTTTAGACCATTGTAATACACTGACAACCAACAATCATCACAGCAGTGATGAGAGTTACATGAGCAATTCACAGCTCATCACAAGTGAATACTTATATAAAGCAATACTTATTTACAGAAGCTGCACAGTGTCATTCACACAAACATTAAACATCATCATGGTAACACACATGAAATTAAAAAAATGCAATAAACATTAATTTAACAACGTTAAATGTAACATAAAACCCTAATGTACATAACTGATTAGAAAAAAAACAATAAAACTATGAGGAACCATAGTTATTTCAACAAAAATACATAAAATGTGAAGTGTCACACAGGGAATTGTGGAAATTTCAATTTACGTTTTTTTTACTGTAAATTATACAATGTTTTGTTCTTTTTCACTTTCTAAAACTGTAAATTTAACGGTATTTTACTGTAAAATTATATCACAGTTATTTACCGTGTATAGTACGGAAACTTTCTGTTTACCAATTAACAGTTTTGCACTGTAGCATTTTTGCAGTATTTTACAGTTAAAATCACGGATATTTTTTACAGTGTATGGATGTAACCTGTTCTGTTGGCATTTGTTCACATGTTTTTGAATGGAGCCACAGGAAAATAATTTCATAACAGCGCTGATTGGTTATTGACACCATGATAATAAACACTAGAAGTTTGCGCTAATCAGTGTTTTTTGAGTATACTATTATAGTTTTACTAATATTAATCTTTTATGGTTTCATATTGATTTTAGTTGTTATATTAATTACTCTTTGCTCTTTTTAAATATTACTACTTATGTATTTGTTATTATTTCACTTTTAGTTTTGTCTTTTATTTATTTCAAGTTAGTAATTTTAGAGCTTAGATTTATTTCAGTTAGTTACCAAGGCAACATTTCTAATTTATTTCATCTATTATTTTAATGTATTATTTAGCTTCATTTCAGTTGACAAAAATGTTTTTAATAGTTTTAGATTTAGGTGTAAGTTTACCATTACAACCATGATGCTAATGTTTGCTACAAGCTCGGTGTGATAATTGTCACCATTATGTTCAGTTTAGTTGAATTTTTATGGAAACGGACATATACTGTGTGTGTATATATATATATATATATATATATATATATTATATATATATATATATATATATATATATATATATATATACACACAGTATATATATATATATATATATATATATATATATATACACAGTATATACATATATATATATATATATATATATATATATATATATATATATATACATATATGTATATATATGTATATATGTATCGATATATATACTGAATCACTCATATGCTGTTATAAAAATAGTAACATGTTGATTTCAGTATCACACACATAAGAACAGGTTCAATATAGGCTATCATCTGGATCCAAAAGGATCCAAAGTGTAATTGTGAAATTGCAACACTACTACTAAGTTTGTCCACCTGAAGGTAAAACAAAGGAGTTTTGGAAACGTGTGGAAAAAAACATTGTGTCTTGGACATAGCGACAACACTGTCTTCTCTAATGCAGCTCTAGGCTGGTTCACATGGGACGATTTTAGAATTCGGCCGATTTTCCAAACCTGAGACACCCAACACACGGTGATTAAAAATCACGGGTGTAACAGTTTTGGTCGTACAGTGTGTGGTGCGCAGCCACACGACAAAATCAACACATCACACATGAACCGATTTGAATACCGAGCATTTCCAGGTCAGACGGAAAATCTCGCAAAATCCCTCGAGATCGAACGTGATTTAAGAGTAATCAATCATGGTGGACGAAGAGAATGCAGTGCCGATAGTGTGTAGTTTGTTTTTAACGAAAAAAACAGCGCAGTCTCATCCCAATTCGTCATATAACTGACGTTTTGGGACGTCTTTTGACCATTCGTCAATATACGACTTTTTCAGGGCCCCCTTAAACGTCGGTAGAATGACGTTATGGGATCCTAACTCTATCCCAGACCTAAACCTAACCCTAAACCCAACTCGTCACCTAACTGACGTTAAAGGTAAAGCGTCAGTTGTATGACGACCCAGGATCGATCATCTACCGACGTTTAAGGGGGCCCTAAAAAGTCGTATATTGACGAATGGTCGAAAGACGTCCCAAAACGTCAGTTATATGACGAATTGGGATGAGACTGTGTTAAAAAAACGTCCACCGGACTTTCTGGTGCGCCATACCGCCGCTTTCTTTGTGTATTCTGATTATTTAAATGAGTAACATTGTGACTTCATACAATCTGGAAAAATCCTGTTATAGTCCAAGCGAGCCGTTTGCTGTAGTCTGCCTTGGAAAGTGGATTCTGTTCAATAAAATATATCTCCCATTGGAGTGGACTTTTAGCTTTGTAAACTTGCAGATCTTTTTTATGCTTAAAGCTACACTGTGTAACTCTTTTAGTTTATTCTTAGCTAAAAACACTTCAAAAATATATGTGCTCATTAATGTATATTTACTTCGTTCAAGTAATAAAGTATTCTCGTGAGTGTATAATATGCCATTGAAAACACATACGGGTAAGGGGTTCTAATGTCCGGTCGCCATGTTGCCCCTCCATCTTGAAAGTACATTAGCCAAAGAGGGACATACCCGTTAATTCAAGCTTCGCCTTTCGCGTTTACGTTTGAGTTAACACTCATAGACGAGGTTGAACTGGAAGCTAATCTTGGACTACATTGGCCACCGAAATCGAAATTGAGAGGAACAGAAACTAATATTCACTGGATGGTCATATACCTTTTCACCGCTAGATGGGGGTAAAAATCACACAGTGTAGCTTTAAACAGCAACATTACACGCTAAGTAAAGTTGAAAAAGTGGAAAGGCATAATAGGACCGCTTTAATACAGTTTATGCGAATTAAAACGAATAGAGCGTCTATTTCTCCAGCATATCATGTGTAAAACCTGTTGTTCCAAAAATATGCACAAAACTGAATGTTTACAGTGTTGTGCGATTAGACTTGGGCTGGGGCAAACTCATCACATTCAGCTTGTGAATTCCTGGCCACAATTAAGGAAATTGTGGCAGGTCTGTAATCCTGCAGCAGAGTTGAAAGAAGCTTTGGGTCGTTCAATAGGGCGGGCCATTAGAGGATGATGGGAGGACAGGTTTGGGCATGGAGGGAACAGAACATTTGATTACAATGAGTATGTGTGTGCATATTTGTATGATGGGATTTAGACTGCATTCAAGGACTAACTACATTTTTGCAAAACTCCAAAGAACACACCAGTACATACAATTCACTACAGTTTCCAGCTGAAATAAACAATAGAACTTGTATTCCTTTTCACAAATTATTGATTATTTTTGAGTCATTCCTTCCACAAGTGCTTGATTTGTATACTAATATATTTTGACATTTGCATGACATAACCAGCTCAATATGTGAGTCTTTTCTGTCGTAGTAAACTTGCTCAGTAGCTCATCTGGTACAGAACTGTACTTGCGATGAAGAGTGTTCGAACACGATAAAAGAGCTCAAAGACCTGTAGAATAAAGCTGACGGCATGGTTGCATCAGAAAACGTGTTTTTATCTCACATTTGCTTTTGCATGAACCTTTTAGCAGCACTCACCAATTGCAATACGCACAACAACTTCACATTCATCTCGTTCGGATAAAACTGAACATGCTTTCACGCCCCTCTCTGGACATTTCAATTTGAAAGTGTTGAAGCAACGTAATATCATTTTGCTGAAATATCGCCACAGGCATGCTTTTCCAACGAGCCTGGGTGTACATGGCAATGCACATTTGCTATAATGAGACTTTTGTCATTGAGAAATATTGTATTTGATTTCCATCTAAATAGAGTCATTCCTCATAGACAAACCCTTTTGTCTTTAAATGACGCATTTAAGCTGCTGAAAGTGCAGGTTGAAGCATAAAGAAAGCTTTTTTTCTGTGGTAATGCACATTGCACACTTGCCATTTCCTCTGTGCAGAGAAATGCTCTGCTACACGCGCTTAGATTAAAGTGTGTGTGCACGACGTATATGTTGCGTTTTGTGCGTTCATCAGCGCTGCCATGGTGAGAGGTGGGAACAACAGAGATGTATGAATTGTTGCTAGAGAAACCTTCCCATGGGGAAGCACTAAACAACACACTCCTCTAAATACTTGCTAAAAAGCCTGTTTAAAGACTCGTCCGAAGCCTAATTCTATCTGTCGGGTTTCTACGCCTCCATTTTATTTCAGTAGCTTCGTCGTTTGGCTGCAGATGTTGCAGGCTTCTCAGCCGCTCTCTCTGGATCCGGCAGAATATCTTGGAAATGTGCTGACAGCAGCATCAGACGGAGAGAGAGGGCGGGAGGGATGATTTTTTGGGATGGTAGAAGGATGCAATAATATGTTTGGGAACAGCGTTTATCTCACACCGAGGCTTCTTTTATAAACCAGGCACACACATGCATGCAATTCACACCCACCATAAAAAAATTGGATTTCTTTTGGGTTTCCATGACCTGCTTTCCTTAGTCGGCCTTTTGTCATATCATATCTCTCTCTTTTCAGTTTAATCCTAAGCTTTGGCCACATTTCTCCTCTGGCTGCATGTGTGTTGTTTGTGTGTGTGTGTGTGTGTGTGTGTGTTCAGAGGGGAAAGCTCAGGCCATCTTGAAAAATTGATATTTGATCCCATGTGTAAAGGAGAGGAATGAGTCCAGCTCGCTTCGCTCCAAACATCATCACGGCTCTCTTTAGTGCTGATGTATGTGCTCAACTACAGACACGATGATGGATTTGAACAGGTGCTGGTTGATCGAAAAATAGTGAAAACATTATAGTAGTTCATCATCTTGATGTTTTTTTGAGAGGGACTGAATTGAGAGACTAAAAACAACAGCATTTATTTGAAATAGAAATCTTTTGTAACAATGTCTTTACTTTCACTTTTTTATTAATTGAATGTGTCCTTGCTGAATAAAAGTGTTAATTTCTTTCAACTAGCCTCAAACTTTGAACGGTATAGTGTATATAGCCTATTATGATTCACTGTGATTTTGTCAAACCGCTTGTTGCTGTAGAAGCTTGTTGCATTGCATCTGATAATATCACACTACCTAGAAACCATATAACTGAATGCTAATGTACTCTGTAAGAATTAATATGCTTTATCTAATCAATAGATTTGTGGCAACAGATTACAAGCAATATTATTAATTAAATTTAACAAATTAGAATTGAATAATAATCAAATTATTCCTTAAAAGTTAACCATTAAAAATGAGTAAAGTTTACACCAATATTATACATTTACAAAAATATCTCACTAACAGACAAACGTCAAAGATTAATTAAGAACTCTTTATTTTATATTGCCAACATTGAAAACACCTGATGTTAACAAGCAGAATCACTGAAGGAGAAAACCGTAATTTTAAAACGAACCTAAAACAAACACTGATCAGCATAATGGTGACTTCAGTTTATGTTTTTTTGGTTGTTGTTGTAAGTTTTACTCATTTTAAATGGTTAACTTTTAAGGAATTAATTTGATTAATTATTACTCAATTCTAATTTGTTAAATTTAATTAACAATATTGATTGGTCGCACTTTATATTAAGTGGCTTTAAGTACTATGTACTTACATTGAAATTAATTTGATATGGACTTATTGTGTACATAAATGTTTTTACATTGTACTTATATTTTAAAAATACCAGCATGTAATTACAGCTGTAATTCATTTATGTAATTACATTTGTAATTACACAGTTGATCCACCACACCTGTCCCTAACCTTACCCGTATCATACCTCAATAGCAGCAAATGTGTTTTACAATACAACAGGACCACAATAATACATAGTACTTATTTTTCGATTTTAGTACATAGTACTTAAAGTCACTTAATATAAAGTGGGACCTATTGATTGTAATCTGTAATCTATTTTTTAGATTAGATAAAGCGTATTCATTTTACAGTGTACCATGGTATTTACATGGTACTTCAAAGAATACCGTACCATAGTAGCTACTACACATTCAAAAACAGTATTCACATAGTAAGTGAACTCTCTTTACTCATGTTGCATTAAATCATCACAGGAAGCTGGACAGAGAGCATCATGTATTACAGAGTGACTTTATGTATTTATCTTCATGATGACTGGGACGTTAAAGCTTTGCAATGGTTAGCTTAGCTTTGCCTGTATGCCTCAGCAACTAATATTAAACTTCAGATTTAATCCCCGACATTACTGTACACAGAAACAGATTAAACGGCAGCCATGTCTGTCACTGATGTATCCAAGCACTACGGAGGAGTGCAAGTAATTCGAAACACATTTAGCCAGTGTTTAACTGGCAGAGATAGGCTACTTTAAAAAAAAACATTACATTTGAGTCAGAAAGTTGCTGAATGGAAAAAAGTAAAGTTTTCCAGTTTTCTCCTTGCTTTAGGTAGAGTATATTGGTCATAGTAGGAGCATGTGAGCTGCATGGAGTAAAATATATATAAATAAAATCACTAAATAATTAATACTTGCTCCAAACCATAAACTTCCAAAGCTACAAAAACAGCATTTTCACACAATTACCCTGTTTATATGTTAAATGTTTACTTGTTGTTTGCTAATGTTTCAACTAATGTTTATTAAGACTGGGTCATCTGACCAATCAGAGCAGAGTAGACCAATCACAACAGACTGGGTCATCTGACCAATCAGAGCAGAGTAGACCAATCACAACAGACTGGGTCATCTGACCAATCAGAGCAGAGTAGACCAATCACAACAGACTGGGTCGTCTGACCAATCAGAGTAGAGTAGGCCAATCACAACAGACTGGGTCATCTGACCAATCAGAGTAGAGTAGACCAATCACAACAGACAGGGTCATCTGACCAATCAGAGTAGAGTAGGCCAGTCACAACAGACTGGGCCATCTGACCAATCAGAGTAGAGTAGGCCAATCAAAACAGACTGGGTCATCTGACCAATCAGAGTAGAGTAGACCAATCACAACAGACTGGGTCATCTGACCAATCAGAGTAGAGTAGGCCAATCAAAACAGACTGGGTCATCTGACCAATCAGAGTAGAGTAGACCAATCACAACAGACTGGGTCATCTGACCAATCAGAGCAGAGTAGGCCAATCAAAACAGACTGGGTCATCTGACCAATCAGAGTAGAGTAGGCCAGTCACAACAGACTGGGTCATCTGACCAATCAGAGCAGAGTAGACCAATCACAACAGACTGGGTCATCTGACCAATCAGAGCAGAGTAGACCAATTACAACAGACTTGGTCATCTGACCAATCAGAGCAGAGTAGGCCAGTCACAACAGATTGGGTCATCTGACCAATCAGAGCAGAGTAGACCAATCACAACACACTGGGTCATCTGACCAATCAGAGCAGAGTAGACCAATCACAACAGACTGGGTCATCTGACCAATCAGAGCAGAGTAGGCCAGTCACAACAGACTGGGTCATCTGACCAATCAGAGCAGAGTAGACCAATCAAAACAGACTGGGTCATCTGACCAATCAGAGTAGAGTAGGCCAGTCACAACAGACTGGGTCATCTGACCAATCAGAGCAGAGTAGACCAATCACAACAGACTGGGTCATCTGACCAATCAGATCAGAGTAGACCAATCAAAACAGACTGGGTCATCTGACCAATCAGAGTAGAGTAGGCCAGTCACAACAGACTGGGTCATCTGACCAATCAGAGCAGAGTAGACCAATCACAACAGACTGGGTCATCTGACCAATCAGAGCAGAGTAGACCAATCACAACAGACTGGGTCATCTGACCAATCAGAGCAGAGTAGACCAATCACAACAGACTGGGTCATCTGACCAATCAGAGCAGAGTAGACCAATCACAACAGACTGGGTCATCTGACCAATCAGAGTAGAGTAGGCCAGTCACAACAGACTGGGTCATCTGACCAATCAGAGCAGAGTAGACCAATCACAACAGACTGGGTCATCTGACCAATCAGAGTAGAGTAGGCCAATCACAACAGACTGGGTCATCTGACCAATCAGAGTAGAGTAGGCCAATCACAACAGACTGGGTCATCTGACCAATCAGAGCAGAGTAGACCAATCACAACAGACTGGGTCATCTGACCAATCAGAGCAGAGTAAGCACTCAGAAAGGAGAGGACATGTTTCAGGACATGTACAAACTGTTTCAGACACTGTGAGAAAAGAGATGATGCTGCAGTGCATTTTATGAGAAAAATTAAAGTGTTTTGACCTAGTAAACTTGTTGTTGGAAACCTTCAAAAACCATAGGAACCTTTAAAATAGCATAATAGGGGCACTTTAACAGTTTTTCACATTATGTGGGTCACCTTTATCAGGCAATGAGTTGCCAGTCCATCGGCAAGATGTCAAAAAATGTTTCTTGCTTTACTATAAAATATTGATATTAAACATCTTCACATGCCTTGACCCTGTTTTAAAAGTCTTTTTCTCTGTTATCTCTTTCTGTCTGCAGGTGCCCTGGACGAGCCGTACGGCAGGACCTGTGTGTGTGTGTGTGTGTCTGCAGCTCAGTGGAATGTTTTCAGATCTCCCCAAGGTGCTGATACTGGGGGCCATCGCAGCGGCCTCTGCCTTCGTGGTCACCATCCTTATCGTCTTGGTGTGTGTGGGGTGTCAGAGGTGAGTAAATGCTCACACACACTGCAAACACCTTTTACCTATAGAGAACCAGTCGTTCATCATATTCATATTCCGTATTGTAAAGAGGTCATGAACGGCATTGTTTTATTGTTTTATAATGTTTCCTGGGGTGCTAGAACGAATTTATAAATAAAAAGCATTTCTCCTACCCTGATTTTATCCCTCTGGTTTGAACGCTCTGTCTGCTGTGAGACTTCAGTGTAAACGCCCACTGCTGTGATTGGCTAATATCTTCGCATATCGAATGTGTAACTCTCTCAGAAACTTTTAGCACGTTTTTTTTTATTTTTTTACTATTACAGCTCTCAAGGTTAACTAATAACGAAAAGTACTGATTATAGCATTATATTTATATCTACGGTATTAGGTGTTGTGCCTGAACACGGTTATATTTTGGGCGAAGGTGGTGTCGAATGATCATTTAAAAGGGTTTTATGACGAGGTCAGTGAGGATGGGAAAAATAGTACATTTCTGTGCAAACTTTGCCCATCGATAAAATAATTGTTGTCTGTGGTTGTGCTGTATATAGGCTGTGGCAATAATAATAATTTTTTTAAAAAGCTCACAACATATGGAAAAAAAGAACTATGAATGAACTAGTTAATTTTCTGAAGTGTGAACTATGAACTATGAATTAGTGTGAACGAACTAATTCATTTTAAAATGTGTGAACTGAACTTTCAACTAGTTCGTGTAGAAAGTGAACTTTCCCAACACTGTATCCTTCAGCGTCCACTGTCCACACTAGTGCGTTTTCGTTTAAAAACGGAGAATTAAAACGAATATGATCTCCGTCCACACCAGCGTTTTATCTGCATATTAGAAATGATCTCCGTCCACATTAAAACAACTGAAAACGCGGATCACGTGACCGTTCACCAACACTGGTCATGCGCGTGCTGATGTAATCGGTGGCTGGCGAATCAAGGAAGGATACGTCATGACTGATGACACGATAGCGATAGCCTCTGCGTCAGCGTTTTTTGCATCAAGTCCTGTCTTCACTTTTGTACCGTCTTCAAAAAACGTCCTCCGGAGATTCAAAACGCAAAACGGAGCTGCAGCGTTTCTAAACTTCTCCGTTTCAGGTCTTCGTTTTTTCCGTTTTAGTCTGGACGGGAGGTGGAGCGTAGCAAAGGTCTCCATTTTGAGCGAAAACGCATGTGTTACGAAAGGCTGCAGGGATGATTATTGTTCGATTTCTGTTGTTGATGTTAGTTCTGCACACTAACGAATGATTTCATCACAACTAACAGTGCAAACACAACGTAAATAAGAGATTCGTTGATTATGACATGAGTTTTGATGAGAATCTGCAGAACCCAGTCGCTCATAAACACGCGTTATTTGATTGACAGCTCCCGTAATTGTAAAGTGAAATTCTTTGATCGCTTTCTATATATAATTGAATCAGTTTCAATAACATTTTCATCCTACGAAGAGAAAAATGTGAAGTCACTGATATTAACTGATTTACAAGATTTACTGACACATTTCATATTTACTGATGTTTACATATTTCCACTTGTAAATTTCAACTTTCCACTTCAAAGAAGGCGGAGCCTCAGAGTCACGCCCTCCTCATACCATAGCTGTCAGACCCTCCCGTTTTTTCTGGGTTTCCCACGTATCTTAGCCCTTTCCCCGCTGTCCTCCGTTTTAGTATTTTCCCGTAAATATCCCATATTTTACGCTCTGACTGTGTGAGACGTACAAGCTCGGTCAGATTCGGCTTGAAGTCGTTCACCCTCGGACGCGGTGCCGTATGCGCTGTCACAAAAAAGCTGTAGCCTACCCTCATGCGAAATGAGGTCTTGCCGGTCTTGCGCACCCAACGCGTCATTTTTACCGCACTTGTGCGGGCGCGTGGAGTACAAATGCTGTACTCCATGTCAGCGCGCACTCTGATCGGTAAAGGTGCACAGACCTCTCCCAATCTCCTGCACTCAGCCTCCGAACCACCACTAACTCCCGCTCCGTTTCCCAAAGCCCGTCGGTTTCCCTCGTAAGCTGATATTAGAGTATTTAAACATTCTCTATAATATTATTTTTTAATGACACACTGTCTCTTTCTCTCTCACATATATGTAGGCTAGTTATAAACTCTTTAGACTTTTATTGGTTAGTGCTTTATTTTTAAAGTTTGAGGGTACGAATCGTGTAAAAGAAAAATGGATGGATTCTGGGAAATCTCACTTATTTTCAATGTTCAATGTTGACAGCTATGCCTAGTACACATCGCCACGGACCAATGGCAGTTCGAAGATGTTTACCAGCCGGACAACTTTTCCAGAAAGTTTGCTTTAGTCGGTTGTTTCGAACATCCAAAACAAACTTTGGCCTGATTTCATTCGAAATAACATTCTTCGATTATGCTTCAATCAGGCCTGCATCCAAATGATGTGTAAACGTACCTTACGCAAGACTTTAAAGGGTACATATCATGCTTTTAAATCATTCATTTTTACTTATAAATCATACATTTGTGGTCTATATAAAGCATAACTGCAATGCTTGGGTCTGAAATCCTCATTATTATAGCTCCACAGGCCCCTTTTCTACCCCTTTTCTGATGTGTTTCTGTGAGCAAGACGTTTCAATGCAGCCCCTTTAAATAGAAAGGCGTACCGTCATACCCCGCCTACTCTCCAGGTCGCTGAGTTCACGGTCAGCTCAACTCTCCACGTTCGGCCATTATTGTAGTTTGATAAGAGATACGATTACTATAGCTTCAAAGAACATTTTTATTCACACGTTAACAAAATGTCAACAACGGAAGACTTGTCCATCAAGCCTTACATATTCGAAGCCAGAGCGAGCGATTTGAAAAGATGACGACGAACGAATCTTGATATGGAGGCAGGTATGTAAATTAACTATGTTGTGTTATTAGTGAAAGTCGACTATTTCTCTTGTTAAAACAAGCACACTGACAAGATAAATGACTGCGGTCTGATCTTACCACTAAAAATCTGTATTGATAATAATACGATAACTTACGTTTAGAAAGCATCAGGAAACACAGCAGCTAAATGATAGAAGGAATTTACCCGATCGGCAAACCCTTCTGTATACTGGCGGAGGTTGTTGAAGTGGGGATCCTTGAAGTGCTTCAGGTCACTACATCCAACAACCGAACATTTTGACTAGCCCTCTCGTAACTTCTGCATCATTGAGCTTGAACTACAGAAATCGGAGCGAGATATAATAATGGCGGATTGCTCGTAGTGTTGGACCGGTAGTCGATATGTCCTTATTTGTCAGTTCCGCTGCAAATACGGTGACGTACTTGCTCAAAAAACGTCATAGACAACAGAAAAATCTGAACAGGTTGAAAAATATGACCAAAACAGAATATAAAGATATAAATGAAGCACCTGAAGAGAATAATTTCATCTGTTCTGTACTTATAAACACTCCAAATCTACAACAAAATGCATTTAAGGGCTAAAAAAGTGGATTTTGCATGATATGTCCCCTTTAAATCGGATTTGTTATCTTTTCTGTTACAATCTGAAATATCTCATGATGTGGCAACAGCTGAGTTGCAGCAATAAGAACTGAATTTCTTATTTCCACATGTTTTTCCTCAAAAAGAACCATTAATTGAAGAATCATTAAGGAACTGGAATTGTTAAGAGCGATCAGGAAACCAAACCAGGATCCTTAAGATTCCCATCCATAATGCTTCATTCCTGAGCTGTTTGTTCATTTGCACATAAAAGTGTTTCAGCACAGACGCACCCCGCTCATGTGTCAAAAGAATGCGTCGGCTTCTTAAAAACTCTCCCCACTCTTGTGTCAGGGCACATCCTCCTCTTTCTCTTTAGTTCTATCTCTCTTACTGTCTCTATCTCTTCTTTCCTGCTGTGGAGCGACTTGATGAATGCTAATATCACTCCTTCAGCAGATTGCATGCCCTCTGTAGGAGCCGTTTCGCTGGGAAGTTAAGCTCTGCGTCGGAATGCTCGTTTGTGACAAGACTTTGCTGCGAGATATCACAAGGAACGAAACCCTCCAACAAATCAGTTTCACAGACTCTCAGGCATTGTTCTATTTCTGTTTTGCATAGCGTTTCACAGAAATGAAGAATGGGGACTAGACTCTTTTGTTGCGTTTTCACCACAAAGTCATGTTTTTGCTTTACTGCAAAACAACTTGCTCTGAATTGTTTGAGCATGGGAATACAAGCTAACTTGTACAGAAGCCAAGTGTGTTTGTTTTAGTGTCATTCCAACAGGTAAAAATTGAGGTACACTAAATACGGCTGACAATGTGTGCTGGCATTGCAGCAAAGTCAACAGATGCGCAATGGAAAACACACACTGAGTGATTATGATTGAGTAAAACCCCTTTTCTCAGAATTGATCTCATTTCCATTGAGTTAAAGGGATAGTTCACCTAAAAATCATTCAAAACTATATGACTTTCTTCTGTGGAACACAAAAGGAGATATTTTGAATAATGTTCAAGCTGCTCTTTTCTATACAATGAAAGCATATTGTGGCCATATAATATAATTTACCATAAAATATACTACTCATACACTACATTCTGCAGCTCTTAAATATAATCTCGCCAGGTTTGATGTCAAAGACACAAACGCCATTCATTGTTTTATCCAATGCCAGGTTGGAAATGGAGGGGAAGATTATTTAAATTTATTAAATAAATACCTAAATATGATTTGTTCACGTCATATGACATCGGAACAGTGTTTTTTTTATATAGTTAACTAAAACTGATAAAAAATAATTTCTGGTAAATAAATCTAAATTAAAATAAAATATAAATATTAGATTAACTTAAAAAAACTTAAAGAAGAATAAGCATGTTGCCCTGGAAACTTAATAAAATAAGTTAGTACTTACTAACTTATAGTCGCTAAAGTACTAAAATTAGAAGTACTAAAAATACTAAACCTAAAACTAAAATAAAAATGAAATAAAGGTTGTTATTCATAGTTCAGAAGTTGAGGTTCAAAACTGAAAAACAAAACAAAAAAACGACTAGCTCATTTTTCACAAAATGAAAAAAATATAAAATAAAAGCTAATTCAATATATCAATAAATATTATAATAGTATATAGTATATAAAAGATACTAAAACACTTCTTCAGAAGACTTGACTGCACCAGATATGGACTATTTGGCACTTTATTATGGTAAATTCATCATTATCTATTCAATGTGGCATAATAAAATTTGCTAATACAAATATACTTTATCTCACTTAATTAACCAATATCTTTGCTGCTAACCTTCAATGATCCAATTCAACCTATTTATTTATACTTTCCATAATGACTATAGATATACCATCACTTTTGTGTTTAATGTTTTTGTTTTTATTGCTGAAGTAAGAGAGTTGAACTTTCTTCTCCTATACTCTTCTTGTCCCTATGAATTTGCATTTCCTTCTTTTATTCAAAAACAACCAAGCAAGCCCATGAAGGTGAGGAAAAGTAAAGCAAAAGTAACGTAATTCATTACCTTCCATAAAAACTAAGTAATCCAATTAGTTACTTTTTTAGGTAGAACACATTACTTTTACAAGGAACTTTCCCTAACACTGATTGTAGGTGCTTCGATTATTTTTCTTTTTTGCTTTTTTGTGTTGACTCAAATCTAATTTTGTAAAAATCTACATTGTACCTTTAAATTGAGCTTAAAGGAGTAGATCACTTTAAAAAAAAATGCTGATAATTTACTCACCCCATGTCATCCAAGATATCCATGTCATTCTTTCTTCAGTTGAAAAGAAATTAAGGTTTTTGATGAAAATATTCCATTTTCTCCATATAATGGACTTCAATGGGAACCAAACGGTTCAAGGTTCAAATGAGAGTTTCAGTGCAAACTGTTCAAAGAGCTTTAAACGATTCCGTACGGAAACGATCGTCTCATTTAAAAAATAAATAAAAAAGTTTAAGTTTTATAAGAACAAATGCTCGCCTTGCTCTGTTCTGTGAAGAGCGTTCGTGACTCTCCCGTTCAAACTCAAAATGAACAAATCTTTTTTCCGAGTCATGACTCGAAGGGTCCTAGATAAGACCCTTATTCATTCGTCTGGTGTCGTTTAAAGCCCGTTGAAGCTGCACTAAAACTCTCATTTGGACCTTAAACCGATTGGTTCCCAAATGAAGTCCATTATAGAAAATCCTGGAATGTTTTCATCAAAAACCTTCATTTCTTTTCGACTGAAGAAAGAAAGACATGGACATCTTGAATGACATGGGGTGAGTAAATTATCAGCAAAAAATTTTTTTAAAGTGAACTACTCCTTTAACTTGTACAGAACCTGGAATGCTCCTTTAAAACATGGCAATGCTAATGCGGTATTCATGATTGCAAACGCAGAGTGCAGCTGTGATTTTGCTGTGTGCGGCTTTGCAGTGTGTACATTCTGCAAGTCATGTGTGTGTAGACACAGGGTCTCTAAAACCAAGGTGCAAACGTGTCCCTCCGGCCTCCTGAGTTCTGACCTTCACAGGGGAATGGAGCGATACAGCCCTCGCTACTACAAACAAACTGCAAACACTGTCATTACGGCTGTGACTTATGGCATATTGCTAATAATGGCTTAATCATTATGCTATTTCACTTTTTTAATGTCTTATCTATCCATCCATAAACGCCTTCTCCTACCCATAGTTTAAGGGTGTAAAACAGTGAGAGGAGAGAAAATCCTCTGTTTCACAGATTCCGTAAGTGTGAGGGATGTGCGTAGCAGTGGATGTTAAAAATGGGGTGAGAGTGAGAAGAACCAAAAAAAGTGTGTATTTTCGCAGGCTGTCGGATTGGTGAGAGTGAGAGAAGCTATAATTGATGTCACACCTGGTGTGTGTAGGCAAATGAGAGGAGAAGAAATGCAAGGGAGGAGGGATCGTCAGGGTTACCTATCCATCCTCGCGCTCTCTCTTCTCCACCACACCTGCATCAGCATCAGTCCCTCATGATTACATCATCCCAGCGCTGCCAACCCACAGAGAGCCATTACAAACACTGTAGTGGAATTTTACTTCCTGGCATATTCAAGAGTGCACAACAGCTCTAGAGGCCAGATGCACATTGACTCGACGACAGTACGCAGACCAATGTGAACCAATCACCATGTACATCACTTTCCAGAACAACGTTTGCCTAGCTAGCAAAAATAAAATTTAAGACTGTTTTGTTAACGTTCCCATTAAGTAATGAAAACGTTATTTCTGAATGTTTCATTATTTTCTATTATTCAACTATTAAAGTTTAAAAAAAAATGTTTATAGTAAAAAGTTATAGAAAAAACAAGTCTGGAAAAAGTTGATGGTCACTGTTGTGCTCTACAATTTCACGCCACACCGCAACAACATTAAAAGGCACACACAGATTCCATTGGTGAATGAAATATATTTGTAAAATTTTTTACTCTTGATTTGCCCTCCATCTTGGATGCGTTACAAAATGAGGTATCTTAGAAGGCAACATGATGGGGCGTATTTTTAACGATCTGAGCACATGGTCTAAAACGCACAGCGCAAGTGCACTTAGGGCGTGTCCGAATCCTCTTTTGCTAGTTTAAAGAGTAACTAAACACTAAACCAACTTTTTTAATTAATGATCTGTAAGAATGGATCTTTATTAATACCAGTCATTGATTCGAGTAACTTTTTTGACATTTGTGTATAAAGTGTTTTATTTCTACAATATATGGTGTAAAAACGTCTTAGTGCTGCCCTCTTCAGGTTGAACGGTGGCTACTGCAGTTGAATTTTCCTATTGGATGTTCCGCACTTCGTGACATATGCAGGTTTCAGCTCACCACGCGAGCTACGCCCTTGGCAGTAAAAAAACATCTTGTGTCGTTAAAACCACTGTAGCGAGTCAGGAGTTGGAATTGTGAGTATTGAAAACGATCAGGATAGAGTGTTTTAGCATCTATTTCGTCCGCTGGGGTCTGCGCACTTTTTCAGCATTTTCAAATATTGCCAGTGGGTGGAGTCAGGCTCTGACCAGGGGTTTAGTTACCCTTTAATGATGGGAAAAATGGTCCGGCGCACCCGGTGCATGGTCTGAACGGGCTGTTTTTGGGTCGTAACGTGCAATAACCAATCAGAGTCTTATTTTTATTTCATTTTTTAATTTACCTTTATTTTACCAGGTGATGTTCCATTGAGATATTCAAATCTCTTTTCAGAGGGAGCCCTGGGAACTCTCATTATCTCTCATTTCCTTTCAAAGCTAGTTGCGTTCGAAGCCATGGCAGAATTTGCAAGCGGAAAAGCGGATTTCTTCTCTAGCGAGGAATTGGATCTGCTCCGTTAAGGCAAGGTTAAAGTGCGCAAGCAGACCATCTATGGGACAAAGTGTGCGTTATGCACCCGCCTATAGGCGCAAATACTAACACGTTCTTTTAAATAACCCCAAAAATATTGCGCCATTGACTTAAGACCAGGTTTTCATTGGTCAATGGTGCAGTCCTACTTTCAGTTGCCTCAAAAAAACAACGCACAAAGCAATGTGCCTGAACACACCTCGTTTTCAGACCAGCACGCCCATGGGCTCACAAATAGGCACAAATACATTTGCTATTTAAACAACGTGGTACAGGACGTAAAAATTATAACTGCGACGGTTTGAAACCAAGCGGGTAATCCATTAGCCGGAAGTTGAAGCCTCGCGGGAGCCACCATTGTAGCAGAACTTCACCTGCTGTTAGCATCCCATTGACTCCCATTCATTTTTGCGTCACTTTGACGGCGAATAACTTTACATTTGAGGCATCCAAAGACTTAATTTGTCCATTATTTATTTCTAAAGAAACACGACAATGTATAAAACACTCCATTATCTTGTATCTAACGTTAAGGCCCCTGTAGAAGCCATTTTTGTAAAAATAGGCTAACAATTGCTGCATAACCACAAAGACTTCTGTCGCACAATGGGCTCTATGCACAACTGCACCACTTCCTGAACTTCCTGTCTGCCATTATTGGACAATTTGATTAATTCAGGTGTGCTTGACCTCAGTAGTCACGGCAACAATAATCAGGCACACCTGAATTAATCAATGTGTCCAATAATGCCAGACAGGAAACAAGAAGCTGGCTGAAGTTCAGGAAGTAGTGGAGCTGTGCATAGAGCCCATTGAGACATTATCATATAGACTGTGTGGAGAAGCTCGCAGGCAATCTTTTACTGTCTACTTGAGGCAATCGGGGGGACATGGAGGCACAAAGTCAAGGTAGAAGCCCATAAAGAGAGTCCATAAAAGCAATGGGATGAAATATTTCAACAATGTTTCTGAGGAATTAGGTGATTCAGATTTGTCTTGGCAGAGCTACTAGAAGATTTACAACTGTCAGACTATCGTCACCCTCAGTTTGAGCCAGCGCAGTTGCTCAGACATCAGACAGGAAGTGCAATAATCGGGCTTCAGTCTTCTCCTGTTGAAATCAATGGGGTCGCTGTGTCCATTTCTTTTACGGTCTATGTTTGAAACTGGAAGAAAACACCTTTTGTGTTGCGCCTGGCGCGCAAAGCTTGTGTCACTCTGGAGGTCACAGAAGGTGCCTTAAAATATTAACTGGGTTGACATCTCACTTGATTTGGGAACAGAGCTACTGTAGTATTGCAGATATACTCATAGGATGTTCCAATCATTAACTTTCTTTGCATGTATGTTGTATCTTAAGTTGTCCTCACAAAGAGTGTGTCTCATTTTGTCTGCAGAAAAAGCAAGAGCAAACATGGCCAAGCCAACGGAGGGGGTCAGAAATTGGAAACAGTGAGTGCAAATAAGTATAAATGAACACACACTCACACATATTTACACAGTGTAATTATGGACATGGATGTACATACGTATACATGATAATGTTTTGTATCACAGGCTGCGCTGCGCCAGTCCAAGCTGAACTCAATGAGTAAATCTGACACCCGCCTGCATGACATGCACAGGCTGCCCTGCAAACGCCAACGGTGAGAGAATTCACTGCTCTTTATGACACTTGTACACACAGACTCATTTACCACACACACACGCATATATGAACTGGCCGACGCATGTGCATGCAAAGGCTGACGTCTCCAGGGGCTTGTTGTGGTAATTTGTTTACTAGTTCATGTTCCCACTTTCCACTGCCACAAACATGTGATGTGTGAGGCTGAGAGAGACAGTCGTCAAGCTATAGACAGAGAACACACATGCCTCAAAGCCTTATATACATCAGCTTCTGATCTTTTACATCCAGACCAATGGATACTCAGCTCTCATTCAGTGTACACAAATACACATGGAAGAATAACAAAGTCCCAATTCTGTTAAGTTCAACATGAAAATCAAGACTGACCCTGATTTTATATCGCAATGTGTGCTCACTGGTTGCAACATGCTGGATTCATCAGTCCACATTATGCCTGGTTCAGATAACAAAATTTTTTGTCTGTTACGATCACTGTGTCAGATTACGTCATTTTGACTCCTAAAATCTTGTTGTGTCGTGGACAAGACACGTCAGACTACACGTTGCTTTCTGACCAGTCATCGCATGCCATGCGTGATGTCATCGAGAAGGCAAACTCAGTAGCGAGTGACTTCTCGGAAACGAACGTAAAACAAACAATGGAGGAAGCGGTGAGTGTTGTATTGACTGTCCTGTGTTCAGAAATAAGCAAAAAAGAGAGAGAAACGCTGGACAATGGACACATTCCTGCGATTGCTCGAAGAGGACAGTATGGGCTGTCAATCCTCCAAAGAGAACTTGAGGTAAAATATTGTTTTCTTATATACATTTTTACTTTCAGTTTTAACGTTAGCACCATCGTCTCTCTTTCGTTTCGCCTATTTGAAAGTTGTGTACCAAAAGCTTCTGGTGCTCCTATTGGTCAACCTCATACATGTGACGGAACCGTCGTGATACGACCGTTAAAAAAAAAAAACATGCTAGTCTTTTTGTCGTGATGTCGTGAAGACATTCGCAGCACGCTACGCAGGTTGTCGCCCACTATGACACACAGACTATACGAGATGATACGATCGAATCTGCGCCTCGACGCCCGTTGTCGTTTACGAATCCCCACGACACCCTACGTCAAACAGATTGTGCCAAAATCAGGCTAAAATCATGTAATCTGAACCAGGCATTACTCCAACTTAACCCCCCCAAAGCCAAGTTCTGTCATTAAACTCTACATGGTGCAGGCTGATGGGTCCTTAACTTAACTACTAGGCACAAGCTAATTGGTTCCTGTTGCATTTGCAGCTAATGAGCTTGCAGCTCAGCATTTACAAAGTTGCTAACAGTTTGCAGCACACTTTCAAAGATTTTCTGAAACCCTCCTCCTCCCCAGCTCCACCTGTATAGATTGGCTACAGTTTATTCATATATGCTATTTTGTACAGTAGCAGAATAGCCTCACATGCTAACAAGTAGCAGTGTGTCTGTGTGTGTATAGGCAGTGGCACGCATCTTCTGCACTTGCAGCAATTATCAACAGCAGCAGCGTCAGCAGATCTGTTCCGCCAAGACCAAATACATTGTCATATCCATTACCATGCTAAACTAAAGTTTTCATGCTAGAAATTTCTTCAACTGTGAAATGACTTTCCTTTTTTTGATGATGTCACCAAGACCCCAAGTTTCATCGCCAATGTCATGCAAGATCGGCAGTGGTATGCAATGCTAGTATGCTAAACTTTTAGCTTGCTAACTGAAAATACAAAAAAAAGGTAAATGTTACATTTGACCATTTTCAGCTTTGGTAAAACCATGCGATTCATACTTAGAAGATACAAATTCACATTTTTATTTTAAACTGAGTTGCCAGTGAAGTTTCACGTTGGTTTTTAACTCATTGTACTGTATGTATGCAGGCTTAAAGATATGTCAATTTGTGTTGGAAATACAAGATAATCAAATAGTAATGGTCTGCCCTCTTGTGTTTCCCTGGAGTAATGTGACATTTCTAATGACCCTTTCATTATTTTATCTGAAATCAATACTCCAGACTGTCTTTTTCTTAATCCTTTAATCTTTCCCATCTCTCTTGTCTTAATTCGTGTTATTTGGATTGACAGGCGCCCTAAGAGCCGGCCGGCCAGCATGGACCTCCTGCTCCTGCATACCCGCGCTCCAATTCTGACCTCCCGACCCAGCCCGGCCCGCCAACTGCCTCGTGTTCCCAACAAACCTGACAGTGACGAACGCTCAGCACACCTACTCCGAAGTTTCCCGCCACACCTCTCCCACGTCCCTCCCACCAGATGACGGCCTGTATGAGAGCGTTGGAATCAAAGCGGCTGATAAGAGTTGCTCCGCCTGCTGCCATTGCCCCGCAGCCAACCAACACGCCCACTGACGCCAAGCCCACAGCCCGACGTCCAGTGGGAATGGCCAAGGTGGAAGCAGAGGAGGCGGAGTCAAGAGGCGGTGAGGGCAGAATACGCCTCTATACGGAAGGTGAAGAAGCTGAGGCGCGGCAGGAGAGAGGAAGTGGTGGAGGATGGAGAAAGGGAGCACCAGAGCATGTCCAGCAGCGAGTCCTCCAGCAGCACCTTGCCTAGGAAATCCGTGGAACCATCTCACCTACCCCAATTTCCCAAAGGTGATGACACCAGATCAGGCCCACACTCATCAGTCAGAAACACACCGTTCATAGCCAAAAAATGGGCAGCAAAGTGCCACCAGAGACCTTGAAGGACTTGGTCCATGAATGGAGGACCTTTCACACCGGATGGTTAGCCTATCAGAAACTCAGGGTATGAGTGCTTCTAGCCATCAGGAGTGTCCTCCGAGAAACCAAAATGTTCCGCTGCGATCATTTTTCTGGTTGCATTCGCACCGCCAGTTGGAACCTTGAAGTGACGTAAGCCGTCACTTCCGGCCTGTGCGGACTTTTATTTTGACGGCACTGAGAAAGACTTAGCCAGAGCACACAGCTCTCCCATTCTCCATCTTCATCACTTTACGGTCTGTTTAACAGTCCTATCTAATACATCATTGGATAGAACGGGTTAAACAAAGAAAGTAAACAATATACGAAAAAGTATTATAGCGTTTGCCATGTATTTGAAGTCCGATGTGGCTCAGGTGAGAAGAAATTTATTTCCTGCTTCAGCGCTAAGGCCGTGTGTCCACCGAAGCGTTTTTATCCTGCTGAAAACGCTAGAAGCTCTGCTGAAGACGCGAGCTTTGGGCGCTTGAGAACGGTTTTGACAGCGCAGCGTTTTTCTGATTAGAACATTTTCGTTGCTATGATACAGAATTTCCGCAGCACAGTTTGAATGTTGTGACAGTTAGTTGGTGTGGTATTAAGTCCCGCCCCTCCTCCATTGTGATTGGGAGCGGTGGGTAAAAAGTGACAATGATCTGAGCGCTGAGTTTTATCCAAAGTTGAACATTTTTCAGACTCTCGTGGAACCCAGTCAAAAACGCTCAGCGCCCTCGTCACGCAACTCCATGGCGATTTCAAAAAGGCAGCGCTCCCATTGAAAGACAAACGCCAGGGCGCAAGTTGAAAAAACGCTTTTGTGGACACACAGCCTAAAGGTTGAGAAGTGCCTAGAATTCAGACGTGGACCATCTTATCTCTTGCTTTACATGTTCGTGGAGTAAATATATATAGGCTTTTTAGAAAATGTAAGCTGCCAGTGTTTTGCAAGCGTTCAATCAGCGCACAGTCCACTAATGTCACATTGTGCTGGTGTATAGACCCTGACTCTGAAGTAGCGGCTATCTTTAGTCCCGCCAAAGGGCAAGAGACACCCTCAGCAAGCAACTAGATCAACTCAGCAACTAGGGTTTGCCAACCGTTGTCCGTGTAGTGCAGGAATGATTACGTATTTGTCACATAAAAGTCTTGTTCCGTATTGAACTGATACGGAACGCACTTTGTTCCGTATTTTTGAGAATCACTTCAGTGCAAATCCATGACAGACACATCTTCTAATATATCTCAGACAGACTATAAATGAAGACCTCACCAGTTGAGCCACTCGTGATCGACTAGTTTTACCGCAAATTAGTTAAAATATCCTCTTATCTAGAGCGATCTTGCCTGAGTTTAGATCTTGAACTTGAGTTTATAGACGGCGCGGACGCAAAACCAGGACTGGAGTCAAAGCACATTCCTCTCTGCACTCTAAGCGTTCTGTTATCACTCCAAATTCCGTCCACTACAGGTTTTCCAGTCTCACTCACAGGACTGCTCCCCCGCAAGATTTTTTTAATACATTTTACGGTTAAATGCATCAGTCTCATGCTCTTTGAGAGATCAAAATTAAGAGCTTCAAACCATGAACTGCTCGTTAAACCAAGGTAAAGCATTGATTTGTACTAGGACATAAGAGGGCTCAAACATCTTTATTATGAGTCTCAGTCTTACATTATCAATGGTGTTTTAGGATGCCAAACAATTATTATAATAATGTATTAATGATTTATATAATTATTCCTATGACATAAAATCCATATAGCCTATATAGGCTACTATATAAATGAAAATTCAATCATTACAATGTAATATTTTAAAATTAAAATACTTTAGTCCTATTTCTACACTTGCAAGAAATAAACCTTTGAGCTTTTATTCAGGAGAAAACAGATAGGCTGATCGCTGATAATTAATTCAATAAAAAATTAATAAATAATAAAAAAATCCATGGTTCATTGTTGTCAAAATGATCATGATAGCCTTCATATATATATAGAATATGTGGTACAGTCATTGATTGGGCATTTGCTATTCTATAAATTAATATAGGCCTAATAAGTGATTATAATATGCGATAATATATGAATTCCAGGGGTCATTAATATACCCCCCCCGTTCCTTATTTTGAAATCAGAAAGTTGGCAACCCTATCAGCAACCACAGTAATGCACCAAAAACCCTCTTATAATAGCTAACCCTATAACAACACCCTAGCAGCCACCATAGAAAACTCCTGTAACCCAATAACTTACTACAATCTCAGAACAACTTGTAACTGCGTTAGCAATGCCCTAGAAACAATCCCTGGTTGTGTTTCGCAGAAGCATCATTAATCAATTATGGTTTCCATTGAACCCAGCAATCAGACATAGTAGCAGACAGACATAAAGCCTTTGAACAAATTAGTGGTTACCTAGCAACACCATAGCAACCTCCCAAACACTCCCAACTACCACAGAAAGTAAGGCACTGGAAACTTTACAGAACAACTTATCCACTTGCATGGCAATGCCCTAGCAACCACATAGAGTGCATTAAAACCTTGCAACGACTTAGCAGCTGCTTAAGTTAGCAACAACCTATTAAACACCCAGCAACCACATATTAAAGCACTACACACTGTACTTCCCAGAACAACTTAGCAACTGCGTGGCAATACTCTAGCAAACACCTCAGAACAACTTTGCAATTGTATAGCAACGCCATGCTAACAACTTAGAACACCCTAGCATCTTTAAGTTAGCCTACTCTCGATTTTCTTCATTAAATTCAAGTCTTTATAATGTTAAATACCAAGGCCATGCATTCTATTTCCAGGCAATCAGGCATGAAAAAAAAGTGGCTTTTGTTCTGATTGTCTGCCATTTGCACAGATGTAAGTGGCAAGCCCTTGAATGCAGAGCCTAGCCTAGTGCAGTTATATGTGTTGACCACCAGATACTGCTGTTTCATATAAAAATATCACACATGCACCAAACTGACATCAGCTAAAATCTTCATGACTCGATTTGCATGAATGATGACTTCTATCTAGGGTACTTTTTTGTAAACCGTTTTAGATTAAAACAGGTTCAAGAAATGAACATTAGCAAGTGTTAAAATGTTGCCCATAATTTAAAAGTGGAAAGCAAGTTGACATAGAACTGATGCAATATTAATAATACTCTCTGTGCTTCTGTTGTTTCGTTTTCACCCTTATTTGTGTTGGTCTGTCAGCTGACCTGTTTATGTCCTGTCGTTTCAAGGACAGATGTGATTTGCAGAGAGCAGAACAGCATGTGTAAAGATGGTTCCTTTAAAATGGAAAACACTCAGACAATGATCAGATACATGATCCTGTCTTCCTGTTAACTCGGCACTGCTCTACTTGTCTCTATTTGTGTGTGTGTTTGTGAGTTTGCCACATAGAGATTAAAATCTTCTTGGTCAGCAAGTTTATTGATTCGACAGCTTGTTTACACAGGCATGTATTTGGAGCGTACTGTTTTTCTAAATCTGACATACAGTAGGCTTACTTAATGTTCAAGCAAAGTTAAATAATATGTACTGTGTGTGTGTGTGTGTTCGTGGGTGGGTGTGTGTTTGTTCGACCTGCATTATTTCCGAGTTGCGTCTAATGTAAATATTATTGAAGTTTGTGTAAGAGCGATCATTCAGTGCAGCACATGTGTCACTCCAGCACAGTGGGCCTGATGATTATGTAAGAGGTGTTGGCCGGCTGCCCGTCCCGCCATGTGTTTTTTTTGTTAAAGGCATCAGGGAGGAACCCACAGAGAGCAGGTAGTGGCTTCAGCCAGGGAAATAAATAGCAGCAAACACTGTATCCATTCATCTACTGCTGGTATTAATCATTCATACAGGAGGTGTGTTTCTCTCCCTCTTCAATCATTGACTCTCTACATATCTGCTTCTGTAATCATTAACTCACAGAGCACTTCCATTGTAGAAACAAACACCAATAAGTATGAAATTAAAGGAACAGTTCAGGCATTTCAGGCCGTAATGAATTTCTTTCTTTCCTTCTGTGGGACACAAACGGAAGAATGGGCTGGCCATCGTTCATATGACAAAATTCAGTGTGTTAGCAGCCCCTCGAGGGGATCTGACCAGCCTGTGTGTTCCTCGTGTGTCCAACAGGAGGCGGTCTTCATGGGCAACGGGGAGCAGTACATTTGGAAACCACCAGAAGAGGATGAGTGTCATAGTGCCAGGGGTTCCTCAGCTGGAGAACAGGACACAGTCATCCCACCGCCGTGGAGGTAACGTCTCCCTCGCTATCCCAACACTTGAGTCTACGGTTGCATGAAGGGATTGGGTTGCAGACCTTCACATTTGACCCCTGAAATCCAGTACTCATTCGCATATTTTTCGGACTCTTTGGTCTGACCTTTGACCGTCAATAAAGAGTGTTTTCTGGCACAGGAAAGTGAGTGGAATGAGGGCTGTAGTCTGATAAATTGTGGCTATAGAGAGAGAGATTGAGGCTTATATCTCTCCCTCCCCTCTCTCTATCGCTGGCTAGGAATGCCATGTCTGTCTGTCAGGTCAAAGGTCTGTAGACTGTCAGGTCAGGGTTGGTGTGAGAGAAGGAATATGAGGACTCTGGGTCAGCCTGTGTTTAACTGGTTTCCTGTGGCCAATCAAAACTTACAAGCTGGATTCAGTGTTTACAACAAATGTATTCTGAAGAATACTAGATCCTATTAGGAACTTATCCCTTTAAGCGCTGGTTAAAGGGATGGTTCACTTTGAAATTAATTTTCGGTATGTCCAAGATTTCAATTTTGATATTTTTAGGTCAAACCGTTCTTGTCTGTCAGCCATATAATGGAGGTCTATGGTCACCACCTCAGAAGAGCATGCGCAGAGAAGTCCAGATTAAACATGATTTAATGACTCGGAAATGTACACATTGATGGCCTAAGACACTGAAAACGAGCGGTTTGTGTTGGAAAACTAACAGTATTTATATCGTTTTTACCTCTTGTTACCACAGCCACAAAGCTCTTTGCTCTTTGAGGTGGTGACCATAGACCTCCATTATATGACTGACAGACAAGAACGGGTTGACCTAAAAATATCAAATTTAAAAATACTGCGGAAACAAAGACAGCTACATCTTGAATGCCCTTGAGGTAAGATAAAACATATCAAAAATTAATTTCAAAGTGAACTATCCCTTTAAGGACTGTCAGGTCAGGGTTGGTGTGAGGGAAGGAATATGAGAGATCTGGGTCAGACTGTGTTTAACTGGTTTCCTGTGGCCAATCAAAACTTACAAGCTGGATTCAGTGTTTACAGCAAATGTATTTAGAAGAATACTAGATCCTATTAGGAACTTACAACTGTCAGGTTAAAGGTCTGTAGACTGCGCTGGTTAAAGGGATAGTTCACTTTGAAATACATTTTTGGTATGTTCAAGATGTGAGGTGTCTTTGTTTCCGCAGTAGTTTTTAATTTTGATATTTTTAGGTCAAACCGTTCTCTGTCAGTCATGTAATGGAGGTCTATGGTCACCACCTCAAAGAGCATGCACAGAGAAGTCCAAATTAAACATGATTTAATGACTCGTAAATGTAAGTATTAGGGCTGTCAGTTAAACGTGTTATTAACGGCGTTAACGCAAAACGCATTTTACGGCGTCATTTTTTTATCACGCGATTAATGGTCTTTTTGGCCTAGCACAACTTTGTAGTTTTCTTTCACATGCTTTTGCAACAGGACGCGGCATGTTCATTTCAATGGCTTGTGCCGCGCAAGGACGTTTTGTTGCTTCGTCGGACCAAAGCGCAAGCGGATCTAGCTAGACAGTAAACAAAACAATAGGCACGCCGCACACGCTTGTTTAGGCTTAGTGAGACGGCCAAATAGTTGGTTAACGTTACATTTTGAGTGGATGACTAACGCGAGATGGCAAAATGGATGCCAATAAGATTCCCAATAAGACACACACACACAGATGACGCGAATTCTCCGCCCACTTGTCAATATCAGGACCTCGTCAGTATTTCTTTTTCACCCTTTTATTGATGGACAGTGTTACATTGTGTGAGAGATTATTTGCTCCAAGTGAGAAATGTTAGAGTGAAATTGAACACAGTATATGCCAATGTTGTTTTCAATAAAAAACATATGCACAAAGCAACCCAATCCACTTTTCCATGTTGATAAGAGCATTCAAATGAGAAAAAATAATGGGACAAAAAGAAATCAAGAGACATTTAGAATAGATAAAAATGTGTGATTAATTGTGATTAATCGTGAGTTAACTATGACAATAATGCGATTAATCGCGATTAAATATTTGAATCGTTTAGACAGCACTTTTAAGTACACATTGATGGCCTAAGACACGAAACGAGCGGTTTGTGTGAGAAAATTAACAGTATTTATATCGTTTTTACCTCTTGTTACCACAGCCACAAAGCTCTTTGCTCTTTGAGGTGGTGACCATAGACCTCCATTATATGACTGACAGACAAGAAGGTTTGACCTAAAAATATCAAAATTGAAAATAATGTGGAAACAAAAACAACTACATCTTGAATGCCCTTGAGGTAAGATAAAACATATCAAAAATTAATTTCTAAGTGAACTATTCCTTTAAGGACTGTCAAGTCAGGGTTGGTGTGAGGGAAGGAATATGAGCACTCTGGGTCAGCCTGTGTTAAACCGGTTTCCTGTGGCCAATCAAAACTTACAAGCTGGATTCAGTGTTTACAGCAAATGTATTCTGAAGAATACTAGATCCTATTAGAAACTTACAAGGACCATTATTACTGGGAAAAAAAATCTTCATCAGTTTCGTCTTGTTTTCCAGCAAAAATATCGAAACCTCCTAAATATTAACAGGATTTACTAGAAAAGCTAAACTGTGTAAGATAATACTTGATGATCAATTAGACTTTTTGTAAAATATACATTACTGTTGACAAGTTTGGTGTCAGTATGATTTTTTTAAGTGGTTTTATTCAAAAGTTATGAACCCAGACAGCAACATAGTGTCGGCCAGATTCGGTATGTGTGGAATCCACATGTGTTGCTGTCTGGGAATACTTTTATTCAAAAACATTTATAATGTTACAAAAGCTAAATAAATAATTAAATGTGTTAATCAAAGAAGCCTGAATAAATGTCTTTATAAATGTCTTTTTAAATTGATAATAATAGGAAATGTTTGTGGATCATCAGATCATCATATTAGAATGATTTCTGAAGGATCATGTGACACTGAAGACTGGAGTAATGATGCTGAAAATCAGCTTTTACGTCACAGGAATAAATTATATTTGAATATATATTTAAATAGAAAACAGTTCTTTTGAATTATAATAATATTTCCGAATTTTATTGTTTTTTTACTGTATTTTTTTTATCAAATAAATGCAGCCTTGGTGAGCATAAGAAGGTCCCCTAACTTTTGAACAAGAGTGTATCTCAAAGTTTTTTGTTGCTATTTTAAGTATATTATTTAATTGTAGTTATATTTATGCTTGATACAAGAAAAATAGTTAATAATCCTAATTCAAAATACAAGTCTCTAAATTATTACTATATTTTGCATTGATCATACCACAACAATTCAGTGAAACGTTGAACTTTTGTTCTTATTACTTGTAGAATTTGTGGCTCGGGTGGCTTTAAATGAATTTTAAATGTCATTCTATTCATGTTCTGTTCATTAGTAGTGTAACAGTACACTGAACTCCTTTGGCGTTGACTCCTGAAGAGTTGACTGTTGTAACCGTTGAACTGAATACACTTTCTCCATGCTCTTCTCTGCTCATGCCTTCTCTTGTCCAGACACGCCCAGATTACACGAGGTGGGTGTGTGAGTGTGTAGGCGGCCCACTTCACTTAACACATTATACTGAACAAATAACACCTGTGAACCGTTCATGATTTTAGATAAAAGATGACATACTGTACAATACTACAAGAAAGCACTGTATTCAGCAAAGTGCACATTCATTCGATTAAAAGTGACAGTAAAAATGTTTATGACGGTACAACATATTTCTGTTTCAAATAAATGCTGTTTTTATCAACTTTCTATTTATCAAAGAATCAAAGGATCATGTGACACTGAAGACTGGAGTAATTATGCTGAAAATTTAGCTTTGTCATCACAAAAATAAATTACATTTTTAAAATATGTTCAAATAGAAAACAAGTATTGTAAATTGTAATATTTCACAATATTACTTTTTCGCTGTATTTTAGATAACCATTCAGGAATAACCATGCTTAAAAGACAAGTTCGGTATTTTACAATTAAAGCCCTGTTTTAAGATCGTTTCTGATTAAATAGAATGGTTAAGATTGTTTTTTTTGCTGCTGTGCCGAGAATTTTCAGATTCTGTGGTTGCATAGGTGCACAGGAACAATCCTTTATAAAACACATAAAACTTTAGTTTACAAAGACGTGAAACTCACCGTGTGGTCTGGGATGTTCACTGACATGCTCACGCTGCAAAAGATGCTTTCCAACAGGTGTTTTACCATTCGTTGTAAAACTGGAGACCTATTTTTCCGAACGCCTCACATCCGTACATTCTTCCGTTAGAGAGCTTGAATAATAGACGCTTGGTGGCGATAATACACCTTTGCCAATCGCAAGCAAGCACCTGTATAGTGTAGACGATACCACGACTGCATAACTGTACGTTCACACCGCCGTCGGACTGAGCTTCCAAAGCGTCCGGAAGTCATTCATTTTCACTGGAAGCTGGCTTTTTCTCAGCTGCAATGAGCGTCAAATCCATCGGCGTCGCGTTTGGGCGTCAATCAGAAAGTTGAAAGAAGCTCAACTTTATGGTAATGAGCTGTGACGCGGTACAGTGGCAAGCAGCGGCCAGAGCCGTTTAACCGTACGTTCACACTGCCGCCGGCGGAGCGTCAAAGTGGCCGGAAGTCATTCATTTTCAATGCGAGCCGGCGGCGAGCTGCGGCGAGGGCGGCGCGTCTTGGACGGTGAGGCGGCGAGGAAAGTTGAAATCAGTTCAACTTTATGGTAATGAGCAATGACGCGGTTCGGCGACAACCAGCGGCAACCAATCGGAATGTAGAAGTGTTCCGTTTGAGAGAATTCCAGAGAACGCAGTCCTGTAAACTTTGGTTCCGGCCACATTAGTTCCCAAGCAAAATAGAGGAGGTTGAT
>JAQIUQ010000852.1:0-82021 GCA_030378365.1 Hybognathus amarus | reverse complement strand
ATCGTTGTTCCAACCCACGGAGAGCGCTTATATACACTCAAGCCACGCCCCTTTCGGCGGGCTTTGACGTACAAGCGAGCCTGTCGTCCGCTCATTGGGCGCGGGTTCAGCGCCGTTCTCCGACCGTAGTTCGAGCACTTCCCAGGAACGAACCAATGAGCCTGCTAGTTAGCCCGCTCTAGGTCCTGCACCTGAGAAGTGCGTTGACAATGATTACAAATTTTAAAAATTTTTGGCTTCAATTGTTCGGCAAAGAAGAATCTTTCCGTAAGCGTAAGCTAGCTTACGCAATACGAGAGAACCTCTCTCGAGAGAACCTCAAAACAGAAGTCCTGAAAGTACATAAGAATATTTTACTGCTTTCCCAAATTCCAAAATATTCTGTATGCTAGAAATGATCATACACCCAAAACTAATGGCAAAGTTTTCTGATTTGTAAAACAGAACTCACAGGCTCTGTTGAGATCAACAGTAAGAAACTGTTAAATTGTTGATAGTAAGTACACACAGGCAGTTTCATTTTTAACATTGTGCTGTTCAGACTGTTGATGTTTGGCCAATCACAACTGAAGAGAGCTCAGAAAAGAGATAAGACTTCAGACCAGGAACACCCACACACACTGATAGCACCAATGCAAAGATTGCCACACCGCTCAGCATCATTGCGGCGAACACCTGACTACGACTGCAGAAGCTTTGAGCTGCCTCTTCATCGGATGGACAGCAGTGCTAGTGAGGCGCTGTCAGTGCTAACAGGGTCAGCGTACTGAGGACTCAGTGCCTCTACAGTCCAGCGCAGAACGTTGACTTTTAGCTCCATGTCTTCCAGTGTGCGGTCCACCTGTGCGATCTCCTGCTCCAGCTGACTCTGCTCCTGACCCTCCACGCTGGACGTCTGGGTTCCCGTCACCTGCCTCCTGCAGGTCCGGCAGGCTCAAGGCCCGTGCCGCCACCTCTGTTGTCCCTCCTGTTTAAGCAATTGCATGTTTATCAGACCAGAATGGCTTGCGACAATTACACTTCATATGTTTGAGGAATCAGTTTTGAAACTTCTTACAGTTATGCATGCCTACCCTGTATGCCTGTTTGCACCATGGTACTGTTATTGGCCAGGGAAAAGTGCTTGGCCATGGTGAAAACCTTGCACATGTCTGCATGCAGGAGCTCCAGACATGAGGAGAACGCTACCCACAACAGCTCTGTTTCCTTCCTTTCAGTCTCTGGTAATGTTTTATCCCTCAGTTGAGCTGTCAGGTGGTTTCGGCAGGACACCGCAAGTGTCTGGGCTCTCTCTGTGTTTGCCGAAGATCCCGCCGCAGGCTGGAGTTGTCCATGCATCCACCGAACACAGGAGGCTAAGTGTCGATAACATGCCACCACCTGAGTCAGATCAGATCAATGATGTTTTGAACTTTAACTTTAGTTTAAAGGGTTAGTTCACCCAAAAATGAAAATTAAGTCATTAATTACTCACCCCCATGCTGTACCAACCCCGTAAGACCTTCGTTCGTCTTCGGAACACAAATGAAGATAGTTTTGATTAAATTTGAGAGGTGGATCACTGCTACATAGGCTCCTAAAGGATTGAAACTTGACGGCATAATTCCTTTCTTCCTTCTAGGGCCTGAGACGAGAGTTCAAGAGATTTCCACGATGCATGCGTGAGAATTGCGATCTCCTTCAAGTACTTCTTGCGCAATTCTCGTGCATGCGTCGTGGATATCTCTTGAACTCTGGTTTCAGGCCCAGAAGGAAGAAAAGGAATAGTCGAATAAAGTTGTTATTTTTGATTTCTGCACAAAAGTATTCTCATCGCTTGATAAACTTATACTGGATCCACTGTAGTCACATGGAATATTTAAACATTTTCCTCATTGACTTTCTGGGCCGTCAGAGTTTCGATCCCTAGGCAGCCAAAGTAGCAGTGATCCACCTCTCACATTTAATCAAAAATATCTTCATTTGTGTTCTGAAGACGAACGAAGGTCTTACGAGGTTGGTACAGCATGGGGGTGAGTAATGACTTAATTTTCATTTTTGGGTGAACTAACCCTTTAACACATCATCTACCTTTGACATTCTTCAATATCTAGACAGTATTTTGTATTGATGATGCAATAAAGATATAAAATAAATACGTTTTTAAAAACGGAAAAGGTTTGATGGCACATTGAAATTACAGATATTTACAATTATGTAACATCAGCCAAACTGCTCGGAATGAGATATTATTAATGACATAATGCACACATCAATAATACATTGATAATACAACACCTCACTGACCAGGTTCAGACAAAATAAATGCCTACATCACAGTTCTTTAGATGGCAGGTGGACTAATAAACTGGACTAATAAACATTAGTTTATGCTGTGTTTTAGCTGGCTAACGTCAGACCCAAGTCTCATGCCTTACAGCGTGAATAAAATCGCACTGCGGCAAGGCAGTATGGGGAAACCCAGGGTGATATAAAGTGCATTTTTTTCAAACTATTTTACTGCCAAATTCCTAAACTACACCATTAGCATGCATATGAAATGTTATATTTTTATCAAAATTAAATAAGAGTTGTTTATGGACATTGATCTAGGTGTTAAAGGCAGAATATTCTGCTGGTTAGAGAAAAATCGGTTGGAAATACAGTTTTACAAGAAAAAAAAAGTCTAAATTACGGCCTCCAGCAGAGGCTCATAGAAATCCAATATATTTTTCTGGATGTGGCTATAACTGCTCTTATAACAGCTTTCCTGATTAAAATTTTGTGAATATACGTAAAATATTTCATATTTATTATATGAAATATATTTAAACATCATACAATACATTAAATCAGTATTTTTGTCAAAGTTTAGATTGTTTTACTATGTTGTTTGAGGTCTTTTTAAATGCCGCATTTGCTATAATGCCACATAAGTTGCCACTAAAACACAAGAATAGGTTGTAATTACATATTATTTATTTCAATAATCCAAATGTATAAAAAAATAATTAAATTTAGAATAAGACATTAATTTAAAAATATATGTATATATAAAACCAACAAAGCAGACATGACCAGGAGTGAAACAAGTGAACCATGTTTTTTAACTAAGTAAAAGTTGATTGTGGCTGAAATTGACTCCAACAAAACTGCAATAGGGGTAAGAAATAATATTTCTACTTTTAAGTGTGATTCATGTAAAATACTTTAACATCTTTAAATATTTTTCATATAATTTATTTCAGGTATTCTGTGAAGGTTTTATAAGGTTACATACATTTTCAACTTATCAAACATCATTATAGATAGATTACGCATTAGTATGAGTGACAAATATTACTCATAATCTGCTTGTCATAAGACGGCTATTTCAGGATAAGCTTTGGAAACTTTTGGAATCTTGCTTTAGTTGCTGTCTATTGCCATTTGGGCTTGAAAATATGTCAAATGATTTGATCAGTTACAATCTTGATCATCTTTAAGATATTTACATGTCTGAAGGGAGCATTATATTTACTTAAAGCAAGTAAATGAACAGAAGCTGCTACCATTGCTGACCGCAGAATAGAGTAAAGAAAACGGGTAATTCTGCTGGGGCAGAAAGAGTTTTGGAAAAAGAGAATGTGAAGTAGGCACACTGGAAATAACGACTACTTATTGAAAGCGCAAGGTTTCGACCGTCGTGTCTTCATTAGGCACAATGGTCAGAGCACAGACACATGCCTCCACTGGCTCAAACTGAAGACAATCAAGCAGTGGAGCGTGGATCATCCCTACTCACAGAGAGTGCTTTTTTACCCTAAGGCTCGGAGGAATACACCATCATAAGATACTTTCATGTTCAGCCTGAAAATAAGGAGAAATGAGGACAAGCACATGCTTTTGGCATCTTCAATCCAAACCGCAAACAAATGATGGGAAATAAACCCATCTTTCCTCATTCATTCTTCTAATATTCTAGGACACTTATTAAGGGAAATATAAACTATATATGCAGGGAAATATATGAATCTGATTTAATCATCTTTCAAAAGTGATTGATGCCCTGATTGTTAAAAACTCTTGGAAAAGATATCACCACAAACTCTGCGACAACAAGTATGGAGGATTGTTTAGGACGAACGACTCTAATCAGTCATTGGTTCATTAAATATCAACTCACCTTGATGAGGGAGTCCACCATCGCTTTTCCTTCTTCCAGTGGCTGTGCTGAAGTTCCATCATCAGCGACCTTGTTGTTGGACAGTGGCATTGGGTTATGTTTTCTAAGGAAACAAGGGTGAATGCCTGTTCTAAAAGTTAGCGCCTGCCTTCAAACTCAACAATGCGTATTAGACCCTTCGTCTTAGCTGGAGTAAACTACAGTCCATATTTGAGCTGACTGTCCTGCTCTGACCCTGTGACCAAAACTAAATATATCAGGATAAAAATCTAAGAAAAATGAAATCAAAATTTCAGGTTTCCAAAAAGAAGAAAAAACCGAGAGGCATGGAGGATTGTGATGTCAAAGTGGAGTGTGATAATCCGAATGACTGACCTCTTTGCACTGAGGTCGTGTGGTTCAGCTTCATTATTTGCTGCTGAGAGGTGCGGAGATTCTGTGGCCTGGGAATACGCTCACTACCTCCTCCTGGAGCCCCCTCTTTCTCCCATCACTCTCTCTTTCTTCTCTCTCTTTTCTATTTCTCTGTGCGTGTGCCTGAAAGACAGGGCAGGCCCTGAGGGGCAGGTTGTGCGCCAGTGTTTGCTGCAGTTCTTGCGTCTGGTTAACCAACACATCGCTTGTTTGTTACAAACCTACAAACAATAACTACAATATTTAAAATCTAAAAATTGAATCCAAAGACATTTAAATGAATATAAATAATATATTTATATCAAAACTGTATGCATGGACTTGTCTCCTCTGTCTCAGGTCAAATTAGATTAGGGCCATGTTAAATTAATCCCTGAAATATATCTGCTGGATTGGTCTGGTTATCCCATCTTAACCATGACTGTACAGACCATACAGGTGCAAATCCTTTTTCGACTATCATATATGGAATATTGTTTTGGACGATATATGAATTAATTTCAAAAAAGATACACAGACAGGAATATGAGAAGCAATATGTCTACACTGAATATGCTGTAAACATTATAAACAGACTATTTGTTTTGATATTTCTCTAATAAAATCTAGTCTTATCGTTTAAATCTCTAACTGAGAGATTATAAATCAGATTCTCTTGGCATTTAACAGTGGTAGTTTGGTAGTCTTGTTGGCTGTATTTTTCAGATTATGTTAAGAGCAAACAATCAGTAGATTATCAAAGTTGGATATTAAAATTAGAGTTTGTAATGTCATGTTCAGTTTTAATCATGGAATAAATAACCCAGTGGGCAAGTTTTTTACACATAATGAAATAATGAAAATTACATGTTTAATAAGCATGTACATACATTGAATCATTTGTTTTATCATTTAACATGAGGGCTAGTATTGCATAGAGCAGTATTGTAGTATTGTCTTTATGGCGATGAGTTAAAATATTTTTTTTCTTGTCCATTTACACGAGTACATTTACCTGTGAGACAAGATTGTTTACATTTTATTCTTTCTTTTATTTGTAAAAAACAATTCAGCGCTTACACCTGTGAGATCATAAATTGCAGTTAATTTTGTATTGTTCCATTTGTGATATTCTATAATACAATGGTAATTAGTTCAACAAATATTATAGTGTCATCTCATTAGGGTTGACTGTTAAACAGGTTGTTTTCCAGTTGACATCACTTGTCTGTTATCTGAGGAGAAAATAGTTGAACAATTTTAAAACAACTTTTCACAAACAAAATTCAAAAATCAATGCATAGCTATTACATACTACATTATGAAACATGGCATACCATTTAAGTATCTTGAGCTACGTCTTGGTATTGTGTGTCGTTTTTTGGCCATTCATTCTGAAGAAAAAAGTGAAACACTTCACTATGGCTCTTTATAAACAATTCTTTACACATTTATGACTCAATCCAGAGTAATTCCACAATTACTGCATTTAACATGAACTGGCAGAACTGCATTAACAGAATGAAACCGTGTGTACTCCATCTAGAGGCTGAAAGACTGAGTTTCTTCTTTGTTTTATATATATATATATAAGCTTGTTAAAAAACAACCCCTCGTCCCCAGTTAGTTCTCACAACAAACAAAAGTAATAGTTAGCCTTCTGTTACCATTTAATCATACTCATGTCGTTCCAAACTCATATGCTGTTATTTTTTTTTACATGTGTCAATGTAGCCTTTAAACAGAGATGTATAAAGTACTAGAAACCCAGACTTGAGTAAAAGTACAAGTGCTCTATCAAAAAAGTGACTTGAGTAGAAGTTGAAGTGCTCTTTAAGCACCACACTTAAGTAGAAGTACTAAAGTATTCAACATTTTTTGTACTTAAGTATTGCAAGTAGTTTATTTTAAAATTCACTACTTAAGTACTAAAAGTAAAAGTACAAGTATTGTGTCATGTAATTATTAAAGAAAGCAGTCAAAAGTTTGAACTAGCAATCAAATAAGGCGCTTTGGCGGGATACAAATTTGCTTTGGCGGCCGCCAAAAAAATGTCATTGCAGGACAACCCCTGCATTAGTTGTCAATGTGTGTGTCAATCAATACCATTACCCTATAAAACTGGCGTGTGATTTAGGCAGCATGAAAGCCAACTTGCAACGAATGATTTGTAAAATTTTTATAATTGTAACGAGTAACTAGCAGAACATTAAAAAAATATTGAAGTAAAAGTATTAAATTCATCGAAAATATCTACTGAAGTAAAAGTAGAAGTATGAGAAAAAAAACAATACTCTAGTAGAGTACAGATACAGCATTTTAGTACTTAAGTACAGTACTTAAGTAGTTCTACTTCGTTACCATACATCTCTGCCTTTAAACTATCTTATTTTTATGTTCCATGTAAAAAATATTAATTTGGGAATGACATGAGTTTTAAGTAAATGATGACAGTCGAAAGTCTACCTAATTTGATCAGAAAGAAATGTCGGAAAATAAACAGAAAAATAATTGGATTTACGAAGAACTTTATATTCCCAGGCTTCCATTTAGAAAGATACAAAGCTGTCTTGTGTAAAGGATAATATACGAGTAATCTAAATCTTCATTCATGAGACATTAAGTCACTGAAGGGTACCTCTGGAAGGTTCAGGCAAAATGATCGTCCCCAAAGTAGCATTGGTTTCATTTAAAGATGTATGGTTGGTCATCTGTTATGGATGGAAATCAGTAAACTGCATATTAAAAGTATGAAAAAGTATTGAAATTTATTCAGAAAGCATTTAAATCTTACTGGTGAGATTTAAAGTATGATAGTAGCATTGTTGCCAAGTCTCGTTTAAAGCAAAAACACTTACCTCCTCGTATTTACTTCCATTTACAAGGCCATTGCTTGAAGGACCTTGTACTACAGGACCTTGCTGTGAATATGATTGAGGCAAGAAGTGAGGTTTATTCTTTTAAACAGCAGCTGTGCTAGCATGTAGAATGTTAAAAGTTAAAATAATACAAAAGTAATTCATATTTTTGGGAATGTCCATTCTTTTGTCATTCCACATTGCATTTAGGAATACTTGTTCTTAGGTACAAAAGCGCAGTTGCTTGCTTTAAATTAAGACTCTTGAAGGCACCAACCGTTCATATTTGCTTTGTGTGATAAAAATGTGAAGTCGTTCGCAGTATCCCCATTCCTGGATCTCTGTGCAAAATTATAGGATTATTAGTAGTATTAATAGTTAGCAGCCTACTATACCATACTTTACACCATAACCTCAATAAAAGTTAATCTAGTCTGATTGAAAAGGTATCTAACTGGTCAGTGACTATTTTCATAGTCAAATCATTTTTAAAATACATAAATCAGAAAAGAAAGACTTTTTGAATAACTGCAAACATTTTTAGGAGAGTCTGATTAATATATGTACATACCTTATGTGCTTTGAGTGTTACCAAACAGGCACACAGAACACAGATGTACACTTCTATTTCATTCTCAGCGAGTTTAATATGTCAGACCTTGGAGTAGGCTACTTTTAACCAGGGGTTGTACCAGAGCTGACGGTCATTCAACTGCACAGCTTCCCAATCAAACTGCTAGAACAATCAGGGGGAGGGGGTGGGGGGAGAGTCTCTTGACTCTCAAAAAAAAAATGTAAATACAAGAATTTACTTTCTAAAACACCACCGAAATGCATTTGCAGCTTAAAAATATCCACACTCTTAGAAGAAAAGGTACTTAAAAGGTTCTAAAACGCTACATATTTGGGACCCCTAAAATCCAATGCATGAATGATCACAAAATTCAAGATATGGGGGTTAAAAAATGTAATTAATCAATATCACATGAAGAGTGCCATTTCAGTTTTTATTCTTCAAAAATCTGCATGATTAAAATGGGATATTATGTTACTACAACAGTTTAATAAACAATAATTTAATTACAACTGCAAAATGTTGCAGAATAATGTAACATATGAATGAATAATAGCCTATAAAGAACCTTTGTGCCAAAAGGTTTCTTTCTTGTCATTATCACCATTTTTTTTTCATAAAAGGTCCTTTGCAGTTGAGTAAAGAACCATATGCTACATAGAACCATTTTTTTCTAAGAGTGAATGTTCCAGTTAATGTCGCAGGGCCATGCTATGGGCCTTATATCGACCATAAGCCTACAGGCTATACAATGTTTAACACGTCCGTAATATTCTTACTGAAAGTAACTTTTTAACTTTGTTAGTTTCCCTTTGATGCTCAAAGGTTGAGTGAGGAGCTTTGCAAATGATTATCGCATAAAGTCGCTATAGTGTCCGGTAGAGGTGGACACAGGTGGTCAAACTAGAGGTAGACCTAGCTTTGTGTTTATTATGAAAAAAGAAATAACATACTTGGAACATACCGAACTGTGTCTGATTGTGACCACGATGACTCAGATACAGGTTTAATAAAGGTTAACCAGAAGTGCTACAGCTCATAGTGCGAAGCTCGAGGCATTGTCATGACAACGGCATCAACACTAACTAGCAATTTCCAACAACAGCTAGGCTAGTATGTGTTGTGCTATCCATTGCACAGGATAGGCTACACAGGTGAGTTCCGGGAGCACATACTCTTGATTCAGAGATTTGATATTCAAAACGCACACTTATGTAATTTGATTGTCTATTCAGACTTACTTGTCATGCTGTATGTGACAGAAAACGTTACTCTACATTGCAGGAATCATGAGTTCGCAGGCGCAGGGCTCTCCAGTAAAGGTGTATGTTCGCATTCGACCCACAGCCAATTTTGCGCACGAGCTTATTGAATGCCTACGTGACCAGCAGGTAAACTTATGCAATGTGCCAACATTTATCTTTTGTCTAAACGCTCTTAAATAATTGTTAAATTAACTAATCTGTGAAGGTGGTCTTGTATTGCTTCTTGCAACCTTCTGCTTTTTATTGCTTTAACAAAAAACAAAACATGCCAAAATAAACACAAAACATACAATTTATATCCAATCAATCTAAAAAGCTGCAAAAACATTACTATTAAAAATTATATATATATATATATATATATATATATATATATATATATAAAAAGACAAAAAAATATTAGTGGCATAAACGTTTTGCTATGCATACGTTTTAAAGGGATTCTCCACTTTTTTTGGAAATAGGCTAATTTTACCACTCCCCAGAGTTAAACATTTGGGTTTTACCGTTTTCAAAAGTATTCAGACGATTTTTTGATATTTAGAAGAGTATCAATAACCACACAGTTTCTGGTCTCATTGACTTCCATAGTATATATTTTTTTCCTATGGAAGTCAATGAGACCAGTCTGGTTACTGATATTCTTCTAAAATATCAGAAAATCGCCTGAATGAATTTGAAAAACGGTAAAATCCCACTTTTAACTCTAGGGGAAGTGGTAAAAATTTTTAGCCTATTTCCAAAAAAAGTGGAGTATCCCTTTAAGTATTTTTAGAAGAGGATTAAAAAAATCAGCATTTTTGTATGAAAACCACAATACTATTAACTAAAATAATAATAAAAATACATATTTTATAGTTTTGAAGTCAGTCAGGTATTTCATGCGTCAAACACGAAAGGTCGTTAAAAATGTACATAAAATACCATTCAAATATGCTTTTAAAACATTAATTAGAGCCAGACCGATATATCGGCCGATATTAGGCATTTTCCAAACTATCGGTATCTGGCAGTTACAATGGCTGATTAATGAATATTTCAAAAATAAATTAAAAACGGACGAAACACGCTTCAATCATCTCTCCTTGGCCTGTTATATTGAAAATGTATGTTTTTACAATTTGCAGTATGACGTTATCTATTGCTAAATTATGGCACATCATAGACTAGCTAACCACAAAGCTAGCTTATGCCACTATCATCAGTGGAAGACCGCTAATGTTAACATTAATGAGCTTGGAAACCACAATTAACTTTTTCTGCCTAAATAAAGTAATGATTACTGTATTTATAACTAGCATATCTCTAGTTACAGTCCCTGCATTGTAAAATGTAAGTTAGACTTGCGAGGAGTGAACATTTAGACATAGAGAAAAAGTATTAAACGTATCTTGTGCATAAAAGTTAGCTTTTCTTTTACAAGTGTGCGATTGCAGACTGTCGTTCTGTAATGGATTTAGAATCGCTAGTAGATTTTATGAGGCAGGCAGCAACTGATGATTGAAAATGGTTTGATGTAGCTTGACAGCAAAAAATTGTGCAGGTAAAGGGATAAGCAAGCTGACATTGTAATTATCAGGTAGCTTATTAGGCAATGTAGGGACTAATTATTATTTTATTTATCAGAACTTTAATATATTTTGATGTTCCTCTGTTCTGTTGTGACAATAAAAGGAACACGTTTCTTTTTAAAATGCTTTATCATATTATTTTAGTTAAAACTCATAAATAACTACAAATATTTATGTTAGGGAAATCTGTTAAAGTTTTGTTGCACGTTTCTGAAAAAATATTCGGCCGATATATCGGATTTTAAAACCCAAAAATATTTGTATCAGTATCGGCCTTCAAAATCCTTTTATCGGACGAGGCTCTAACATTAATATTACAACTTTCCTCCAGAAATGTACCAGAAATGATTAAACGACTTTTGGGGATCATAGGTGAATAACACAATGCACCTTGAACCAACTGAGCCAAACGTGCCCACATAAAACAGATTGAATGATGCTGATGTTTAAGAATGCTTATACACCTGTCCCTCTCTTTATCTCTGAGACTTTGAGAGTATGGCCCAAGAAAGGAAAGAGGAACAATCATTCAGAGCTCACGGTTATTTCAGCTGAATGGAGTGCTGCACAATGCGTCACAAGAGGACATCTATGAATGGTGTAGCCCGGAGTGTAGTGCTGGGAACCTTTGGGGGCTACAATGGTTGGTCATTCAAATGCATACACTTCTGAAATCACAAACATTTACAGAGGCGGTTTCTACTTTGAAATGGAAAGCCATTTGTGTGTTTAGGTACAATAATATGCTTTGGGCAAACTGGAGCGGGGAAAACATACACTATGACAGGTGCTGCAGAGACTTATAAACAGAGAGGCATCATTCCTCGAGCCCTACAGGAGGTGATCGAGAACCCATGAAAACGCAGCACATAATCAATGTTTCAGCTCTTATGGCTAATAAACCATCTCTTAATTCCACAGGTTTTTCAGGAGGTGGCGGATCGTGTAGATCATACATTCTCTGTTCACCTTTCTTTTCTGGAAATCTATAATGAGACAATAGTAGACTTGCTCTCCAGCGTAAAGCATGGAAAAGGTTCACATAGTGGAGTCCTAACTGTGGTAGAAGAACCAGGAGGTGGCGTCTCAGTCAAAGGATTGTCTTTACATCTGGTTCACAATGAAGAGGAGGCTCTTAACCTGCTTTTTGAGGTAAGAAGTAAAGTCACAAGGTCATTGATCAGCTTTTTTTAAAAAACAAAAAAACAAAACATGAGTGCATAATTATTTCAGAAAAAGGTCTATTTCCATCCAGTAAACAGAATTCTTATCAGGTTGTGTTTGCTCTGTTAAGGGCAAAGGTTTGTTCTTATCTTTCATCATAGCTGTTGACAAATTGGTTAATGACAAACAATACGATATAACCGCCACCAGTGAATCTCCATTTAAGATCTATTACTTATGAAAGAATAGCAAAAACATTAATGTTTGCCCACATGGGCAAAAGCAACTGCTACACATTCGGAATTGGATTTTCATATTTTCGTTACAGATTTAGACAAAATAGGCACATCTGTGATAAATAACACTGATCTCACTGCGCTGACAGGGGGAGATGAACAGAATTATTGGAGAACATGCCCTGAATAAACATTCCTCCAGGTCTCACTGCATATTTACTGTCCACATTGAGGTAAGTGCCTGAAATGTACTGAACATAAGATAAAAAAATTGAGTAGACTGGCCTTTTTACATATGGTGGTATTTTTTGCATATGTGGTTATGTGTGGCATAGTCTCACTCTCGCACACTCTCGGAAGCAAAATACATCACCTCTAAACTGAACCTGGTGGACCTGGCAGGATCTGAGAGACTTAGCAAAACTGGGGTCAGTTCATTTCTCTTCTCATCATTACAGTTTCTGCCTCAGTTTAGAGGCACGCTCCTCAAATGCATACAGTTTCCAATTTTGTCACTCTAATTTTTGTCTGCAGTCAGAGGGTCAAGTCCAAATGGAGGCAATGTATATCAACAAGTCCCTTTCTTTCCTGGAGCAGGTCATCTTGGCTGTAGCCGACAGCCTGCAGGGAACACGTTCCCTTTAGACAGTGCAAACTTACACATGCTCTCAAAGACTCACTTGGTTAGTGCGCTAAACAACTATCACAAGTTATCCCAAAGAAGTTTACCAACAAACCAACATTTGTCATTATAATTTGAGATAGCTTTAAGGATTGAGCCACAGAACCTCAGCATGTAAACATTAATTTTGAACAGTGGGGAAATCTTCATTTATGAAAAAACTAATGTAATATTGAAAGGGACTTATGTAAGCTAATGATTTATCTCTGGTTCAACTGTACCTACACAGGAGGAAACTGTAACACAGTGCTTGTGGCAAATATATATGGTGAAGGGGGCACAAATTGAAGAGACGGTGAGATGTTTTTATTATAAATCCAGTGAGACGTGTCTTAAAGGAGAACTCCGATGCAAAATGAACCTTTGGTCGAACTGTCTGTATACAGTTCACTTCATGTATACAGACAGGAGCCATCTTAGAAAATAGTCTCGATAAGTCGATCCCTGAACACCGTTCATTCAGTTCAGAAGTTCGCTGAAATTCATACAGTTCAGATCACTCAGCACATCGTTCGTGGTTTGACTTGTCGTGACTGTTTTCCAAGATGGCTCCTGTCTGTATACATGAAGTGAACTGTCTTTATAAAGTATCTTCTTATTAAACGGTCTGTACACTTACAAAGTTCTCAATGCTTCGTTTTGCATGTATGGAGCCTCATTATGTTACTGTGTTAGTGTGGGGCTATTTTGAGTCTTGTAAGTGGTATAAACTAGCGATTTATTTTTACTTAGTAAATGCCCCCAGTACTAGCATTATACGCTGAACAGTTTTTAGTGATAAAACTCTTTACATTCGATTATCATGAAAACAAATCTCAGAAAAAGATTGACTAGGTACCAATGTTTTATTAGACCAAAGGTTCATTTTGCGCCGGAGCTTCTCCTTCTGTTAGGTCCATAAAACCCACACTCTTTGGTTTTTTTTTTGGTTCTTTTGGCAGCTTTCAACTCTTCGTTTTGCCACCAGAATGAAATGTGTGAAGACAAAGCCATTAATCAATGAACATGTCTGACCCTGTTGTAAGATTTTGTTCATGTATATTACAAAGCTAATACTCTAAATCTTCTTATATCTAAAAAAGATTCATCTGCACATTCAACTAATGTGTAACAGAAAGTCCTTTCATATGATGGTTAAAACCATGTGAATGTTTATCAAGCTTCAGGTGCAAAGACTAGAGAAAGAAATTCAGTTTCTTAAGGAGGAGCTGTCTATGTGTAACAAACTGGTGAGTACTAACACGTGCACATTCAGAATCTGTGCCTTCTACTCACAACACAATTACCACATCAGCACACAAACGCCGCATTCTGGTTTCCCAAGCTTTGACTTTGGGCTACATGGTTATTTTAATGTCCTCCATACTCATAGAATAATCGGGTTTCTAAAGAGATCCTGTCAGAAACTCAGGTGGAGGAAGTGAGCAGTCAGGTGCAGAGATACCTGTCCGGATCACTGGTTGAGATTCCAGGTAAACACCATAGTTTATACATCAGTGCTTCAAATATATTAAGTTTACCTTTTCTTGAATTAATCAAATTTTTGTCAGAACTGAATAAACGATTTAATGTTTTAGATTGTAAGCACTGCACAAATCCAAGCAGGTGTTTGCCCAGTTCAAAAAAGTGGTGTTGTAAGTACAGTTACTTCTTCATCAACAATTGAACATATTTAAAATGGAGGTCAATAGAATTATGTTTGAATGTATTTATTTATTTAATAGGGAGCAGCAAACAAAATTGCGAGAGCAACTCGGTCCAGAGAAATGCTCTTGTAGAGAAAGCCATGAACACAACACCATTTACTGTTGCTGAGGTTAGTGCTATACAGATATTATCCAGTAAACAACAATACTTCAGTAAGAACAGAAAAGGATGTCACATGCCTCATGAATTTTGCTACAGGTGCAGGAGTCTGTTTGTGCTGTTGGAAAGGTGGAGAGTTTTGGATATGGCCTTAGGTTTAGCTGAACCTTCACAAGACATCAGACGAGAAGCATCACCTAAACCAAGTAAAGCAAGAAGACAAACAGATCAGCAGGTGACATTATTTCCCTAATGTTTAATACCTGATGTGACAAATAACAAAGCATTAAGAGATTTAGTCTTGTTATGGCTGGAGTACACTGCACAACTTTTAAATCTGAACAGAATTATTAGGAAACATGCAGGGACTAAGTCATCATATACACTTGCCGTCTTTGTTAATGGTTACAGAGGAAAAACTAGGCATGATTGAGAATACACACACACTACCAGAACACAAGAAACTCACACATAAACTCAAAATCTGCAGACTGCGCTGACTTTCAGCAACTACCTTAGTCAGCTCAGAATCCTTTGTGAGATAGACATCTAGACATGAAGAAAGCTTTGTGAAATAGAAGACAGTATAATGTCTGTCAGTCTACCCAGTGACATTTTTCTAGGAATGCAAATTTTGGTATTTAATTTGATGAAAATGAAACAACAAAAATAAAATCCTATTTGACAAATTTGTCATTCTAAAAATAATTTACACTCAAAGGCCATTACCAGTAAATCATGGTCAAGAAATGATCCATGACTCCATATGCATGTATATTTGTAAAAAACAAAACCTCACCATAAACTACAAGAGCAAAAACTAAACAAATTTAGATTACCAGGCTGTAAATTGTGATTCAAATCTGATCTTGAACAGAAAGGAAGGAGCATTGAGCCAGTGGCCTGTGGAAAACACAACTGTAGAAGCCGCACAGCCTCTAAACATGAGTGAATCTGACATGACCACACAAGAGCCCCAACGACAAGATCCAGAACAACAACAACACAGAACTGAGTAAGTTCCTTACACTGTACATACATCAGCAGCACCTATAGAGCTTGAGGACACCTCTGCTGACAGCTACAAAGTACCACAGCTACTAATAAATAAGAACAACAGCTTACATTAATATTAAAATTCATTTCTCAGCTCTCCTCCACCCAAAGCGGAGGCATTTGAAGATTTCAAAGCAGAACGGGGAAGTGAGATTAACCGCATACTGAAGGAGAACAAGGCTGTGCTGTTGGACCGCACGTCTCAATTACGGCACACTCACCGATGTCATCAATGTGACTAAACGGGATCTTGACAACATTACATATGAACTACAACAGTTCAGAGAGCGAAGACAAAGCCAGGGTGAGCATTATATGATGTAAAAATGACATGTAGTAATCAAATGAACCTGAAGCCATTGGTTTTATAGGTCAGTTTGTGAGTGCGGAGGGGGAGCCTGTGATGGAAGAGGCTGAACTGTCTCTATTGATGCAGCTAAAAAAGCTGAAGAACCATTATAGACAAGCCTATGAGGACCTCAGGTGCACAAAGACAGAAGTCAGCTACTGTCAGCACCTGGTGAATCAAGTGCCGCACACGGCTCCTAACAGGTGACTTCCCTTAGTTCTCTACACAACATGTCGTTCCTTTTGTTTCCAGGCTTCTCTATTTTTGGTTTGAATTTCAAAATCTCCACCAATTTAGATAGCTAGTTGTAATATATGATGGTTTTGACAAAAAAAGTCTCTAAATTTACTTCTAAATGTTACAGTTGTACTTACCAGACTTCACTTATGTTCATCCATCTCTAAAATCAGTTTTCCGCTTCTGTTTTGTGCTTGCCAGAGTTTGAGAGCTGGTACAATGAGTCTTTCCTGTTGCCTGATAAAGTGCTGTCAGTCTTGGAGGCCGGACCAGTTAGGCCAGGTCACATACCTGTGGACAAAGCTTTAGCTCTGGTCAGTAAGAGCCACACATATGCTCATGAAGGCCATGACACTTGAGACCTGAGTGTTAAGGAGTGTACTTTTTTGTTGTCGTTTTGAAATACATTTTATTCAGAGATGCAATACATTTATCAAAAGAGATTTACATTGATACAAAATATTTAGTTTTCAAATAAATGTTATTTAAAAATGTATATTAATCAAAAGTATTGCAGTTTACTCAAAAATATTTAAGCAACTGTTTTCAACATTGATAATAACATTAGTTTTTTCTTGAGCAGCAAATCAGCATATTAGAATGATTTCTGAAGGATCATGTGACACTGAAGACTGGAGTAATGATGCTGAAAATTCATTTAAAAAATATATTCAAACAGAAAACTGTTTTTTTAAATAGTAAAAATATTTCACAATATTGTTTTACTGTATATTTTTGATTATATAAATACAGCCTTGGTGAGCATAAGAGACTAAACATCTAAAACACACACACAAAACACAGACCCTAAACATTTAAACGGTAATACATTAAATTACACTACTAATTTTGATCTGATTACATAAAATATGTACACTCACCAGCCACTTTATTAGGTACCCCATGCTAGTAACGGGTTGGACCCCTTTTGCCTTCAGAACTGCCTCAATTCTTCGTGGCATAGATTCAACAAGGTGCTGGAAGCATTCCTCAGGGAGTTTGGTCCATATTGACATGATGGCATCACACAGTTGCCGCAGATTTGTCGGCTGCACATCCATGATGCGAATCTCCGGTTCCACCACATCCCAAAGATGCTCTATTGGATTGAGATCTGGTGACTGTGGAGGCCATTTGAGTACAGCGAACTCATTGTCATGTTCAAGAAACCAGTCTGAGATGATTCCAGCTTTATGACATGGCGCATTATCCTGCTGAAAGTAGCCATCAGAAGTTGGGTACATTGTGGTCATAAAGGGATGGACATGGTCAGCAACAATACTCAGGTAGGCTGTGGCGTTACAACGATGCTCAATTGGTACCAAGGGGCCCAAAGAGTGCCAAGAAATATTCCCCACACACCATGACACCACCACCACCAGCCTGAACCGTTGATACAAGGCAGGATGGATCCATGCTTTCATGTTGTAGACGCCAAATTCTGACCCTACCATCCGAATGTCGCAGCAGAAACTGAGACTCATCAGACCAGGCAATGTTTTTCCAATCTTCTATGGTCCAATTTCGATGAGCTTGTGCAAATTGTAGCCTCAGTTTCCTGTTCTTAGCTGAAAGGAGTGGCACCCGGTGTGGTCTTCTGCTGCTGTAGCCCATCTGCCTCAAAGTTCGACGTACTGTGCGTTCAGAGATGCTCTTCTGCCCACCTTGGTTGTAACGGGTGGTTATTTGAGTCACTGTTGCCCTTCTATCAGCTCGAACCAGTCTGGCCATTCTCCTCTGACCTCTGGCATCAACAAGGCATTTCCGCCCACAGAACTGCCGCTCACTGGATGTTTTTTTCTTTTCGGACCATTTCTCTGTAAACCCTAGAGATGGTTGTGCGTGAAAATCCCAGTAGATTAACAGTTTCTGAAATACTCAGACCAGCCCTTCTGGCACCAACAATCATGCCACGTTCAAAGTCACTCAAATCACCTTTCTTCCCCATACTGATGCTCGGTTTTAACTGCAGGAGATTGTCTTGACCATGTCTACATGCCTAAATGCACCGAGTTGCCGCCATGTGATTGGCTGCTTAGAAATTAAGTGTTAACGAGCAGTTGGACAGGTGTACCTAATAAAGTGGCGGGTGAGTGTATATACATAAAATGACACTACTCATTTTTATCTGATAATAAATATACATAAAATATGTATATTTTCTAAAAACTGTAAGCACATGCTTCCTTGTAATTCTTAAAACTTTGCGGTTTTAATGAAGGTTTTTTTTTTAAGATAAAGATCTCTTTTTAAATATTTGTGGTACATGAAGTAATGAGCCAAAAAAATCTTAACAAAATGTGAGACTCGTTTTTACTCGTATTGCTTGACAGATGGAGGATGATGAAGAGCATGGTGATGCTCCCTGTCACAAGCTGCCGCAGACAGTTGCCAGTGCTGTGTTATTTTATAATGCCTACAACAGGGCTCTACAGAGGGTAAGACACACTTACACCTGATATGTAGCTTTCATTACTCAGCACTCAAATAACACTGAATGCAATGCTAAATGTATGCAACAATATAATTTGCATATATAAAAAGATCCCCTTGTCTTTACAGAGGGGAAGCAGACAGGCTTCTCCGGAGTCCACACTCAGTGAGAGGCAGCAGGAGTAAGATAAAACTCTCTTCTCTTCTCAATCATCCGATGAAGCCGTCTGTACGCTCACATTACACTTTCTGAAGCATGTTTCCATGGATGATAGAATTACTGCTTGTGCTGTATAATGTGAGAATCTGTATTGTTCAAACACAGATAATTCGTCTATAAAATGTTTGGATCACTTTTCAGGTTGAATGTGTAATGCATATTTTTGACTGTACATTGTTATTGGTATGTACTTGTCACTCTTGACAGTATATTTCCACTTAAAGAAAACAGCAGTTCACGTTATCAGAGGCAAAAACAACCTCAGTACATCAGGTTGTTAAATGAAAAGTAAACTTTATTATTCCTGAACCACAAAATAGACTTCTTTGGTTGTACAAATTCACTAGTTACAGTCCTGAATGAGCTATATTCCCAGACCTTGTGTCCCACCCTTGCAAAAAAACAAACAAACAAAAACAAATCCTCCCCACCAAGACAGAAAAGCAATAAGAGCTCAAACTCTTTTGCTCTGAAAAAGTAAAAATGTAGTGAATCCCATTATCTCATTGGTTACAGAAAACCAACTTCTCTTTTTTTTCTCAAACTACATAAAAATGAACAATCCCAAACTGCTATTAACCAAAACTGAATTTCAGTGAATGAGAGCAACACGAAAGCTAAGATTAGTAAAAAAAAAAAAGATTGTTTCATATGTTTAACAGGTTCATTGGGACACAGTGTTGATTGCAGTCATGGGTGGTGAACAACTGATTTGAGAACAGTGAAATAAAACGTTTATTTAAAAGGAATAATAAAAGTATGTCATCTAAGTCCCTCACACAGGATTGACACTAAAATTGCAATAAGCAACAAACCAATATACACACTCGGACTCAGTCAGTCAAGACCCTGGTAGAATCATCTACACCCTCCAGACTTTAGTTTGGTCTTTGTGGGCAGAAAGGCTCAGGATTCAACTCTGATTTTTGCTGCTTTTTTTCACTAGCTAGTTTATACGTTATTCACAAAATTAGCTTTTTAAGTTGGCTTTATGAGTTCAACTGAATTTAAATGTAGATTAGAAAACACCTACTACCTTCACACACCTGTCAGAGCAAGAGAAAAGAAAAGTATGAGAGGAGATTGTCTCAGATGATTTAATTGCCTCCTCACACTCCCAAAATGGTACCAATGTTTATGGAGAGTTGAGTGTTTGTCAGTGTGAAATTCTCCACTCTGGTCACTCAGTGTAGCAAAGGGAATGATTCAATTTATTCGATATACAACATGGCCCAGAACAAGGAGTAGAAAAAAAAAGGAGAACGCATTTTAGGTGATTTAGATCACCAAAGGAACAAAACAAAAGTCTAAGGAAAACATTATCCACTTCATTTTACTCTCCTAATCCAGTCAAGGAAGACTAGAGATGAATCAAAAGGTTTTGAATGACGTTACTCGATGTAGTAGGTCAGTCTTTATGATATGGCATGATCACACATTTCCGAAAAAGAACCGATTTTTGAATTAGGTCAGCGCAACCTTTCAAAAATATTACATTCATTTGCGTCAGTCTTAAAAGAGAGTTCTGTTTCGAAACTGATATGGATATAAAATGGAAATAAAGCTTTATATGCCAAGGCCTCGTTTTCAGTATCTTAAAATGTTGCGTGCAAGAAAATGTATACCCAATCCCAAAACTCAAAATTCATCACAAAATAAGCAAGTAATCAGCTTATACACATGTCAAAAAGCCTTAATTTGTTCCTCTATTGTGTCTCGGATTCCCATGGGTTAAAAACCGTATATTACATTAATAAATTACATTTAAAAGGAATAAAAGCTTTTCTTTCTGAGAGTGAATTAAAACAACAAAAGTGAATTTCTGGCTTACATGGGCAGTGAAGGTAGCAGTGTGTTATCTGCCAAAACATGAACACGGATACATTTAAAAATCCCCTTTTCTGCCTTTCCACATTTCACCCAGAACATTTTCAAAGTGTTTAGAAAACCCCACAGCATCCCGAAACAGTTCGGCTTCTAAAATGGTGACTGACAGAAAAATTGAGTACAATGGGTAAAAGAATCAGCAATCCTCTGGACCTTTCATAGCAATCCTTTCCAACTGAAAGGGCAAGAGCTGAGACAAGAGAAGCCCATCAGCTTACCTCCCAACCTGTGTTGTTGGCACTGAAATAAGAGTGGTTTAATATCTGTGTACATCTTTTAGTATGAGATGATCACTATGTGTGTTTTATCTTCACAGTTCAGATGCATTAGTGTGTGAGCGTACGGTTACGTGGGCACAGGAGCCTCCAGGCTGCGGCGGCCCTGTCGTAGTTTGCGCTTGTTTCTGTAGAGAGCCATCTCCTCTCAGAGCAGATGTGGTGGCCACGGGAACTTCTCGGATCTACAACAGGAAAAAATGACTTAGATTATTGTGATCAAGAGGAAGAGAAGTCTTAACGCTGCACACGATAAAGCGCACCTTCAACCACTGAAAATAAGAAATTTGCCATCTCCGAATTGACAAATGACAGCATTTATATTTACACTTCCAATTATATCCCATTATCTTTAAGCCCCATACCATCCGATTTCCGTTCTAAACCCCCAAACTCCCGCAAAGCAGTGATTCAGGAGAGCCATTCGATGATGCATAAGCTGAAAGGCGGAGCTGCACACCATGCAGAAAAAACCCTGCAGAGCACTGATGACATTTGGGCGCCTTATCGAGACACCAGAATTGAGGTTAGAAGCACACAGATAAAGATTTATAAGTGTACTCTACAGCGTATGAAACTCTTGATTATGAATATTTTAATAAAACTTGCAGTGGAAGATCTGTTAGATGTACAAACAACAGGTTCACCAATTTTTCAAAATGTAATAAAACATGCAAGCTGCAAAAAAATAATAAATAGCACCGAGAGTGAAAGGAGCCTCTTGAAACTGCTCTATTTATTACACATTAGTATTTTACCGCAGCAGAGAGACTTCAGAATATTGTCAATATATCTGGGGCCGTATTCACAAAGAATTTTAAGGCTAAAAGTAGCTCCTAACTGGCGAATTTAGGAGCAACTCCTAAAAATAATGGGCGTGTCACTCCTAACTTTAGGACTCCTAATTTTTTTCACTAAAAGTAATTCACAAAGCATTTTAGCCCTAAAAGTAGCACCTAAGTCTGGGACAGCTTAAAAGAAGTCGAGAGGACTCCTAACTCACTAAGACTTATTCACAAAGGATTATAGCGACACCAGCGCCTCTCGCAGTCGTCCGGGGTCCGCAAAACAAGCGAATACTGCATTCATCTGCAAACAAATCCTCTCCCATGTCTCACGCTTAGTTTTGCTTGACATCCCAGTGCCGAATTTCACTTTTATTATGTTTTTTTTTTTTCTAGCACCAACTGGGCCAGCAGCAGTAACTGATCCTGCATCCAGTTGGGCTTTCTTTTCCATTTTGGCGAGTTCATAATCCACTGTCATTCAACTATTACATTACTTCAATAGGAGCAACATTTCCTTGCTTTAAATAGGCTAGTTAGGCTAAAAGAATGTCAATTAACCAAGCAAGTGTTAATGCAAGTGTCGTTTTTCATTATTAGGCAAGTTGGTTTTCATTAGGGTATTAGGTACCATTCATATAGCGCCTAAAAACGCAAGGCGCGCCGCATTCTCCCGGTGGTTGCGCTCCGGTTGGTTCTTGTCACGTGACCTACGGACAATTAAACCTACGGACGCGCTTGGAAAAACGGGCGCACATATCGTGCGCCTATATTTAAAATAACGAACTTGAGCGCGCAAAAGACGCGATAAGTGAACACTGCAGGCCCTTAGGCTACCTTGAATAATTTCATTCATGACTTTTCTCTCTCTGCCTTTTTAGAATTACTCTACACTGGGGCCTGCACAAACATGTCATTATATAGCCTATGCATTTCAATTACATTACTTTTTTATTATTATTATTATTTTGTGTAGGACACAGACATATAGATGTCGTAATTCCATGATTTGTTGCTGTGTTATGTTCCGCATGATGGCCCTGTCATCTAACAACCAATCACAGTGATCATTGCGAGGAAGCTTGTGCATGAAAATTGACGTCATCCATAGCAACGAAGACTCACTCTTAGTTTAGGAGTTGTCATTTTTCCTTACTAAGAGTAGGTCTGAAAGGCGTTGTGAATAACTTTTAAGAGAAAACTCCTAGCTAAAATATTTTAGTGCGATTTAGGAGTACTCCTAGTGGTAAGATAAAATTCTTTGTGAATACGGCCCAAGAACTATAGCGGTTATTGGATTTTTTTTAAAGAATTGAATCTTATTTCTCAGCTCTCTGGACCAACTTGCTGGTTCATCAAAGCTATAAACCACATGCTAGTTTTTTTTTTTTTTTTGCATGTGGTTTCTTTGAGATAAAATATTTAAACTCAAATATATATTTTGCATCCATAAATTCATTTAATTAATTAATTTAATTTGTTTATTTTGCATCCATAAATTATTTACTGATGTGGCAAGCTGCTGTGTATTAGTGGAATAATGTATATTTAGCTAGTAATGGCAAAAATAGTTTTGCAAAAACAACCAAGCTGGATGTACATTATTCCTGACATGTTGGTTGATTTTGGATATTTTATAGTGCATGCCATCACATGATCCTTCACAAATCACTCTAATATAATGATTTTATGCTCCAAAAAACATGTATGATTATTATCCATGTTGAAAACAGTTTTTTACATTTTTATTTCAGGATTATTTGATGAATAGAAAGTTCAAAAGAACAGCTTTTATCTGAAATGGAAAGCTTTTGTTACATAAAACACTACCCTTTAAAAAGTTTGAGGTCAGTAAGAATTTGTATTTTATTTTTGGGGGAAATAAATAAGAAATCAATACTTCTATTCATCAAGGATGAGTTACATTGATAAATAATATATATAAATAATAAATAAATGCTGTTCTTTGAACATTCTATCCATCAAAGAATCCTGAAATAAAAATGTAAAAAACTGTTTTCAAAACTGAAAAATCATCATATTAGAGTGATTTGTGAAGGATCATGTGACACTGAAGACTGGAGTAATGATGCTGAAAATTCAGTTTTTCATAAGAGTAAATTACATTTTAATATATATTAACATAAAAAAGTATTTTTAAATTGTCATAATATTTCACAATATTACTGTGTTTTTTGTGTATTTTTTATAAAAAAAATTGCAGCATTGGTAAGCAGAAGAGACTTCTTTTAAAAACATAAAAAATCGTACCGATCTTAAACTTGACCGGTAGTGTATATTACCGTTTTGGCAAACTACAGCATGTGGCATTACACTCATATTGCTAGAATTCACATGCAGTTCATGTCATCAGGTTGTGGTTCAGACACACCTATTTTGAAAAATTGGTAGAACTCCAAATCAAGTAACCTTGATTCTTCAAAAACAGGTTAAGGAATTAAAGCTCATCTGAACCTTGCTCATTTTGAAGAAATTGCAGATTATCCACCTTTTTCCTAACAAGTCTACCGTGTTTTAGATTATGAAAGGCGCTTCCAGTTTGGGACGTTCCACTCAAAAATACAGAAACATATCATTTCAAATCATAAGGTTGCCCTATAAATAATCCTTATTCATCAGTTTGACTGAATGAGCTTTGTGTACTATTTTTAGACTTCAGGAGAATAACTCAAGACTTGGAATTTTAATGTGAAATGGTATAACGAGAATATCTACGGAAAGAGCTCTTTTCAGTCGCTGCTCTCTTTTCCTCCTGATTATTTTTTTTCCTTTGTATTCTGCTGTAATACTATGAAAAAAGACAACATCCTGGTCATTTGTGGTCTGCTGTCCCAATTTAATTGACCATATAGCCCATGAATAATTCACTGGAATGCACTAAGAATCTCGTTTTTCTCCAAATTCTCAAATCTTTTTCCAGGTTTCTTTTCACATGGATGCTTTAAAATGTGATTGTCTTTGCTTTTCACTTTTTATCCTTAGTGTTTACTGTAACATTTCTAAAGCAGGTAAATACAAGATTCTATAAAAATGATAGAAATCCATGGGGTTATTCCTTGTGTAAAATGTAAGAAAAAAGAAAAATGTAATCTCATGTTACCCAGTTTTTGAAAAAGTGTTCATAGACCGAGCCTTCGCAGATTGTTTACAGTTGAATGGAAGTTACTCCCATAATTCGAACAAAGCGTCATGGTGCTTAGAAAAAAGGTGGATAAGCTTAGCCCATAAACAAGTGCAGTACAGCAGGCTTCTTATCAAAAACCAATGCATATGCGCGCACACACACACACTCACACACAAACAGATCGCCTACCAATATTAGAAGAGCATTTATCCAAGGAAGTCACCTGTGTCAAGGGGACAATAACTGTAAGCCATGTACTAGTGAACACATAAAGATGCCCAGTAGACTGTATTCACTCTGAGGATCTTACCTGGGTTACTGGAGGCATCATCCATGAAGCGCATGTCATCACCTGCACCAGGGGACTGCAAGAGAGAGACAGTGTAAGAGGAGGAACCTGAGTTCAGAAAGAATTCAACAGCTCTGAATTCTTCATCTTTACTTTCCTATCCAAAAGACAAATTGCTCTTTTTAGTTAAATAAAAAAAATGCTAGCTAGGTGTAAATATTCAGTCTAAAAAGACAAATGTAAGTGACAAGATGAGGTATTTAGAACGGCACAGCGGCTCGGTTGGATCAACAGACTCTAGACATCTGAGGCACAGAGCTGTTCTGGGATATGCCACTTGACCTTCACCTGATCAGAAAGCACTTCTGTAGCGGAGCTGCTGCTTCAAAACTGAGGTTAAATCAGCTGCGGACAGACTTGCCGAGAGACATCTATATTAAAATAAGGTCTATAAGGCCTGCAAACTTCTCGTGCTCCTCTGTCGAAGATCCAATTAGATGTTGTTAAAGGATTGGCCTAATGCCTCAAGGACATTTGAGACCATTCCATCTCTTCATCTTTTTCAGGGCAGATCATTTTAAGAATTGGAAGTAAATGTATAATATACTAAGCTCTGCTTTTCAAAGTCTGCTTAACATTCCCTCCAAAATCTCACAACACAGGCATGCTGAACAAACCTTCACCCCCACCAAAAACACGATCAGTTTTCACATACCCCCGCCTCCGAATAACCCAGAGAAATATATTAAATTATTCCAGTCAGGGTGAAGGTGCTTCTTCACACAGTAACTCACATAAACACAACATAGTAAACACTCAGTCATATCATGGCAGTCTCAAAAGGCCACCAAATAGCATATAAGGTTTTATCAGGCTTTTCTTGAATCCAGAGTGCAGTAAATTAGGATCGACTAGAGGCATTTTGAATGACCTGTTTTTACATAAATCAAACAAATCAAATGTATCTAGGCTTTAAAGGCAACTTTAAAAGGGAACTTACACTACAAAAGGTCAAATGTTCAGTAAGATTCTTTAAGTTTGTGAAAGAAGTCTCTTATGCTCCCTAACTGTACGTTCACACCACCGTCGACTTGAGCGTCAAAGAAGCTCTAGTCGCCACGTCAAGGACGCTTGTCAAAAAGTACGGGGAAGCTTGTTGACGCTTTGAATGCTCTGACATTGCAGGGAGAATAGAAGTGTCAGAACATGAAATATAATAAACATTGAAGAAACCTTTTAAAATTGATAGCATTTTGGTCACAATTGGTCAGCGGAAAAATAGTTAGCTATTATTATTATTTTTGCAATCAAATCGGTGTCACCGTAAGCAAATGAATTGCATTCCCGCTTTAAAATGAGCGTTCGTAAATATTTCAAATAGAAGTTGCTCTCATGTGGTGCCCATAAGCAAACAACGTCATGTCATAAATGGTGCGAAACCTGTAGTAAACCCAGCAACGGCGATTATTAGCTTCTCTTCTATTTTCTCGGAACTAATGTTTTGGTAGGAACGAAAGTTTCCATTGTATGTTTCTCCAGAATCAGCCAGCGCGAAGGACGTCTATATTCCGATTGGTAGCTGGCGTTTTGCCGCTGAACCGCATCACAGCTCATTACCATAAAGTTGAGCTTCTTTCAACTTTCTGATTGACGCTCAAAACGCCTAAAAGCGAAAGCCAATGGATATGACGCTCTTTGCAGCTGAGAAAAGCCAGCTTCCATTTAAAATGAATGACTTCCGGCCGCTTTGGAAGCTCAATTCGGCGGCGGTGTGAAGTACAGTAAGGCTGCGTTATTTGAACAAAACTACAGTAAAAACAGCAATATGAAAAAGAAATGCCAGCAGCCATTACACCAGTCTTCATCGTCTCTTTTTAAGAACAGCATTTTATTTTTTAACATATTTAAAATTAAAATTGTAAAATTCTTAAGATGCAGTCACTTTTGGTCAATTTAATGTGGCCTCGCTTGAATAAAAGTACTAATTTCTTAAAAACAACTTGCCACAATTTTTTTTATATTAAGGTATGTTTGTAATGTATATCCTTGTAAGCTTGTGAAATATGTGTAATTTATACAAAAATGGAAAATCACTTTCCAAGATATAAACTCTTGGAAAATTCTGTTTAAAAAAAAAATGCACTCTGGTTAAAAGCTCTATTCAACAACACCATGAGTTAGACTGACTGACTTCGGTTGCCTGATTATACAGACATTTGAGGTCTGCTTCTGCCTGCACAGGACAATTTGACGGTCAAAAACATGACATTGTGAATTAAGCCCTATTCACACGGGATTAGTATTACCTGGGGACAACGTGTGAAATTGAAATTACCCACCCACATCTGAATTTCGTGTGGCACATTCGCACGGGATAAGCGAAGCCTGTGATTTTACTCGAATTTACTGACTTATCTCCCGGATATGATGTCATTAGGCTATAGCTTTGAAATGTCTTGTCGTTTTTATGTCTAGCTGTATATGATAAACAGAAGAATTGTCCTTACCGTATGCTGCTAAACATGTCATTCATCTCCATCTAATCGTTCTTTTTGTTTTTGCTCTTCTGATTGCATAGCTTTCTCTTTCTGCAAATTGTATAGTTGTACTAGCGATATGACCCCACACCCAAAATACTTTCAAAACACTCCAACTCAGCCTCTATTCTCCGTGAAAGATGGATAAAAAGGCGCAGATGAAACAAAAACCTTGAAAATATAATATACGATCCGGCCAAATCACAGAGATGTCGATTCTGCACGGGACTAATATTATCACAGGACCTCGGTGTTCGGTGAGATATAGTAGGTAATTTGCGGGGGAATTTTTACTTTACAAATTACAGACATGGCCGATTCGCACGGGATTAAGATCACAAACTCCGCAATTATTACAAATGACTACAGGTCACCAGATAATACTAATCCTGTGCGAATAGGGCTTTAGTTTAAAGACACACTGTTCCACTGTTAACTTACCGAGTAAATAATACAAAAACTTGTGCTCCAAAGCAATCAAATTTTAAAACAAAAAACAAAAACCTGCTTAGTAAATCAAAGAAAGAAGTATTTATCCCTTTCAAAGATCCAATAAAGACTTGTTGATTATTGTTCATTAAAACGATTCAGCAGACCTAAATCAGCAATATGTTGTCAACACCATAAATGTGTTATCTGCATCTTCATACAAAAATAAATGCTTCATTCATCCATTACTTATTTTCAATTTACTGGCACAAATTTAGAAACCAGTTTGACAGATTGTCAGTCTCACAGATTTGGTGGTCTTTTGGTCCAGTACCAGAGGAAGAGTATTGAGACTTCACCCCACATGCCCAATTTCCCTTCATACAAAGATCCCAAATCACAACCACAAAACACCAAGAAACATCGACGTTCCATTGTTCCCATGACACCCTGCATCCCCGGTAGTACTGTCTCTCCCAGTGACATCACATGGCAAAGCCACAGTCATCTCTTTTGAGAACGAGTGCGCAGGGACGCACACAGAGTGGAGGGAGGGAGAGGACAATGCAATGCTGTTCCTTTTTTAGTGCATTAGTATGTTATCCCATGTTTTGGATAAAGGCAAAGCAAACCTGTAAGCCCCGCCTCTATGCTACATCTGCATAACCAGAAGAGAAGCACATGGTATTGACAATGTGAGTAGATTAAGATGAGTTTAAGCAGTGGAAATGGTCCTTAGAGTCAAAAACTAAACTCAAATTGCTGACAACTAAGATCCAGAATGATGCGTAAAGCTGCAGTAACATGAATGACCATGCTGCTCACGCTGGCGAGTAGAGGGCCTGAATAGTTAATAGTTTTGAACTAGTTGTCAGAAGGGCCAGGGAGAGGAGGAGCAGGGGAAGCAGGGAAAGCCAGGAGGACAGGAGTGGATCAAAAGGTTCGGGGCAGGCTGGACTCCTCAACGCTTTGCATGCAGGCAATACCTGAATGTCGTAAACGGGTTTGGAGGAAGGAATGGCAGCGAATTGTCGGTAGTCAAACTTCTTTTCTGACAGGGACTAAAAGGACAGCAAACGGGCATAAGCAGTGGAGAGATGGAAAGAGAAAGAAGGGGGAAATTAACATTGCAAAAGAAAGGATGGACAAAGGGAAAGACAAGAGGGTGAGAAGCAGAGACATGTAAAAGTACAAGGAAGAAAGAAAGGGCAACAAAGAGATAAAGGAAAAGTTCATGGATGATGTTCTACTTGCTATGGACATGACTGTTAGAGTAAAGAATTACATTTTTAAACATAAAAAGGTGAAAAACATTTACGCTTGGTATTCTAGTAAGGGGATTAGTCACAACTACATTACAGGTGATTCAAGATGTGCCGTTTGCTCTGTACTAAAAGGAAAATATAAATAACAATAGCCTCATACCAGTCTGCCTGGTGAAGTCACTGCCCGTGGACTGATATCTGTTTAGGAAACAACAATGGATAAATGTAACACATTTGCATGTTGAAAATGAACCAGCATCACCCAACAGAGCATGAAAACAGAGCTCAGCATTGTTTTGTTGTTCATATCAATTTACATGAGATCATCACCTTCCATTGGTGTTGGAGAGGGTGTGGGCGCAGGTGACGGTGACTCCGACAGCTGATCCAACGTTCCACGCTTCTTCCCTCTTTAGACTTGGCAATGACCATCTGGGCCTTCAAAGCATCCTGCTCTAGAGACTTCATCCTGGAAAGAGAGCGAGATACAGTGAGGCAAAGAGAGTGAAGGAAGAATGCAATCGGTGTGTGGAGAGAGGCAGGATGAGAGATGAAGAGGAAGAGGTGCTGTGCACACTGGTTAATACGGGAGAAGTAAATTTGATGGAGGCTGTCAAAAATGTGAAAAAGTTATGAGAAAGGATCACAAACTAGAGATGCACCGATTAGGTCTCATTTGATGGGGGAACTGCAGAGTTTCACCTAATCTAAGCCTTTTTCAAACCCAAAGCTCAAATGTATTTAGATCTTTGAGACACCAGGGGCTGGTTGAACTAATCTGACCAATAAGCAGTTGGTTAGGGCTAATCAGTCTTACCTTTTTATGCAAACTGACACAAACTTACATTTTGTAAAAAATAAAAAAACAAAACACATTCTTGGTAGTAGATGGAGTAGATAACTAACTTGTAAGACCAAGTGGTTTATGCAACCGACCACAGGATATTAATATAGTAATTTTAACAGCATTCTGTTCAGCTTTATATGATCACAATGTATTTTATTTAAATATTTATCTAACTTCTAAAACAAATTGGACACACTGGACAGTTACCACAAAAGTATCGCAGGATGATCCCATATGACCAGTGGCCGTTGGTTTGCTGTATACGACAACATGTTCATGAGACTATATTGGCACAGGCTGAGCATGTGAGTAAAAAATGATACTATGATAGTATAAATAATGATAATAAAGTCAGATTTAGTCTCATTAACAGATCATATGCACAACTATTACAAAATCCCAAGCTCCAATCAGCATAATATTATTGTGCTACAATTTCAGATTTAACCAAACCTAAACATCGCATGGCCTAAAAAAAGCTGTAAAAACTGTAGTTGGTCGTTTTACTGTTGGTTAGTCAGCTCTTTTAGTCTAAGTGAATGGTTTTTGCCCACAATATCTTGCAATGTGGAACAAAAAAAAAACATATTTAAGTGATTATTGGAAATCTGCCTGCATGTGAAACACATCTTAAGTTTTTAAATGCAGCTTCTGTATGAAGGAACCAAGTATCAACAGTTCCTTTATATAGAAGACAATTGTCTTGGAAGTCTTGGTATTGACTAGAACTATTATCAGTGCACCTCTAATAAATATAACTGCAAGCCAATTTAACAACAGCAAAAAAAAAAAAACATGTTATTAGGACAACATGGGACCTTTACTGATACACAGATGGGAGGAAAAAGTGAGCGAGCAAAGAAAGAGAGGGTGTGCGCCACCAAACTAAATAATAAATAAAATAGCACACGTGCAAAAGCAGTAGTAGGATCTTGTAGGGCATGTTCATTGTTCAGAAAAAGCCACTCCGTTACACACTATGCACTATAAAATGTCCACAAGAACCAAGCACCCCAAGCAGTGACAAGCATCAGAGCTAAGCCCCCATGATGCTTTCTGGCTGTTAAGGGCAGACCTGGGCTGACAGGAAGAGGAGGAGCAGGAATTGGGAGGGGTTGCAGCACTGCCTAGTGATGCCCTCACACGGGACTGGTAGAGCCGCTTAGCCAGGTCTTGCTCATACTGCCTTACGTCCTCCTCTAGACCATAAGGCCTTGGGAGCAGCAAGTAAGAGAGTAGAGAGGATAGAAAACAATAACACACAAAGAAAAGGGAAGAGAGGAAGGAGCACAGATGAAAGGAAACACTCTGTAATGGACAGAATAGATTAAGGAAGAGAGGTTTACATTGAAACTGAGGGCCATCAAAGACTAATGCACAGTATATCTGTGTGTATAAATACCATGTACATTTTATCTATTTGAACAATATGAAAATGTCTTTGAAAGCCCTGTTCATCAAGGGGAAGACATGAGAAACAGGGTAAGTTTTTACTAAAAGCCTGGAGAAAAGATTAAGTGGACAGCTCTTTCGAGATCAGCGTTACAGAGGAATGGATGAGACCAGAGAGCAAAATGCTCCTAATGTGATACATTTTCATATAACAAATCATTCACCTGGCTGCTCTCCACATGGCCCTCTTCTCTGCCTCCAGGGCTCGTTTTTCAGCAGGCGACAGCTCCTTGTCCATCGCGACGGCAAGCTCTGGGCTCTGCATGCGTAACCGATCTTGCTGCCTACGCTCTGCCTTAGCCGTCCGGAATCGGAGCCACAGATTCACCGGGATAAACTGGGATCAAACTGTTGAGACAAACACTGGGTTCAAGCATTTCAAATATCCTGAAACATTTCACAAAACTAATTAGCTCTGAGAATTAGCATTCACCCCGTCATGGAATTGGGTCTCTGCTCCAATCTGAAGCCGTCTTCCATTGAATTTCGCTGCGAGTCGCCTTTACCGTCGACAGAGGAAGGACTGGGGAGTGAAAACAACAACTTTACTAGGGATGCACCGATGTATTGTTTAGCTGATTTTCAACAAAAATCGGAAATTGACCAATAAACAGCCAATGATTAAGGCAGATGTATCCTTCCCAAACAAAAGTGGGCAGAGAAACATATCAGACTGCAACTCATGTGGTGTGTGAAGTTTGTTTCTTGCATACAATTAAAAATTTAATGCAATCTCAACTTTAACAGTTTTACAAAATTGCACTGTTAACACAGGTTCAATTTAAAGGAGTAGTTCACTTTTGAAAAAACTTTTGGTGATAATTTACTCACCCCCATGTCATCCAAGATGTCCATGTCATTCTTTCTTCAGTTGAAAAGAAATTAAGGTTTTTGATGAAAACATTCCAGGATTTTTCTCCATATAATGGACTTCAGTGGGAACCAAACGGTTCAAGTTCCAGAAGAAACTTTAAATACAAACTGCAAACTTGTTCAAAGGGCTTCCAGACGATGAACAAGGGTCTTATCAAGCGAAACGATCACTCATTTTATAAATAAATAACAAAGTTTAAGTTTTATAAGCTCAAACGCTCGCCTTGCTCTGTTCTGTAACGCACTCCTGTTCGAACTCGTTCATCAAAATGAACAAATCTTTTTCCGAGTCATTTGGTTCATTCGGCGAAAGAAACTAACGAATTTATTCGGAAAAAGGTTTGTTCATTTTGTTGAACGAGTTCGAACAGGAGAGTCACGAACGTGCACCACAGAACAGAGCAAGGCGAGCGTTTGATCTTATAAAACCTAAACTTTGTTATTTAAAAAAAATGAGTGATCGTTTCGCTGATAAGACCCTTATTCGTCCTCTGGTATCGTTTAAAGCCATTTAAACAAGTTTGCAGTTTGTACTGAAAGTTTCTTTTGGAACTTGAACCGTCTGGTTCCCACTGAAGTCCATTATATGGAGAAAATCCTGGAACGTTTTCATAAAAACCTTAATTTCTTTTCGACTGAAGAAAGAAAGACATGGACATCTTAGATGACATGGGGGTGAGTAAATTATCAGCAAAAGTTTTTTTTTAAAGTGAACTACTCCATTAAGCTTATGTCAGGGTTGCCAAGTACGCAGTTTTTACAACCATTAATTGTAAAGAGCTGTGTTATTTCATATATTTTTAATCAAATAAATGTAGTTTTGGTGAACTTAAGACACTTCTTTGAAAAACATTTTAAAAAAATCTTACTGATCCCAGACTTTTTGAAAACGTAGTATATATTTTTGTAATGCATTTATATTATTAATCATCAAAGATATAAGGATGGGAGTTTCAGATGTTTTGTTCAGAGTGTGTTCCGTAATCAAAATTACAATGATAAAATACTACCTAATGAGAACAACTCTGCAACTACGAAAATCTAGCAAAAGATCCCGCAAAAGTGCAGCTCACCCTGAGCTGCCACAGTGGCTCTGAGGCGTGGCACACTGCCGTGGAGATGGGGAACTGTGACTTCCCAAGCTCTCCACCTTGTACTCCACTCCATCAAGTATAACCTTTCCGTGAGCCTTCATATCTGCCACCTGTTTTGCCAGATCTTCCTCCTCGTCCTCCTCATCCTCATCCAGCATATAGTCTTGTGCACTCTGTTCAATTCGCTTAGCTGAGGAAAGTCATTGACACAATTGAGCATGATTCATCCATGAACTCAAGTTACTGTACACTTGACAACTACACAGACACAAACCTTCTTCCTCTTTCATTTTCTTCAGGTCCTCTTCTCCCACAAGTGAGATGCGAGGTTTAGGTTTGTCTGGTGTCTGCTGCTTCACATCAATCTCAAAATATTTCTGTCTGTCTCTGAAGGAGCGCTGCTCTGGACTATCTCTGCCAAAAGACGGGGGGTCTGGGAGAGAGTGAGAGAGATATGGACATTCAAGTTTCAGATCAATTATGAAGAACGCTTTACATGCAACCAAATTGTACATGCATCCAGCATGCAAGAGAAGCTCCCATGATATATTCAGATAATAAGAATTTGCACAAAAGTACCAAATATTTGCTGATCCACCACCATGATGATAATACATTTTTCTGCATAATTTGCTCCCATTGCAAAAAAGACTCAAATGATTGCTCTCCTGAAGCCTTGTCCGCAATAATAACTGCCTTGATTCAGAGCAGAACAGCGATAATGCCCATTCTTTACTGAAATGCATGCTGCCGGATGATCTGGCTTCTTGATATTTCGGACACGCATGAATTACGTTAATTGTAGTGTTTCGAAGCGACATATACACCTGCACCACCACCTCTCAAGCTCAAAAGCATCCAAAGTGTCAGAGGGGTTCTGCTGGAGACGAGCTGGGTACCTTCGACTCCATTGAGGGGCGAGACAGGCGTGGCACGGCTGCCAGGCTCCTGTACTCGTGGCGGTCAGATGAGAGGGAGAGTCGAGAGCTGAGAGGATCACTGCCCTCACCATCACCCTCATCCATAAACACCTCATTATTCAGCACAGGCTGCAAGAGCCATCATGTATAGCATATCAACATCACAATGTTGCGTTCTTAAGTTGTGGTGAGTCAATACACACCAAATTAGGGTTATGTGTAGGGTTGGGAACCGAGAAGTGTGTTTTTTAGTGTTTTTGAAAAATAACCGGAACCGTGCCAAATTCCTCACGTTTCGGTTCCGAAAATGGTTCTCTGTGCGATATGTGGGGGCGGCGAAGTGCTGGGAGTAACGTCAGATTATCCTTAGCGTCTCACCTCAAGGCGAGAGAGAGAGAGAAAGAGTGTAGAGCTGCATTATTAATCTTTAAAAGATTTCAATTCAAACACCCACGCCATCTTATTCCATCCTAAATGACAAAAAACTTTACCCCTGAAGTTGCGGTTTGCTCTTACACGCGTTGCATTTGTCACACACACACACACACGCGCACGTGCCCAGTCACTATCTAGTAGCCTACATTCAAATCTGTTTGCGCTGAGAGAGAGCAGTTGTCCATATGAAACTGCTTTACAATCTCACAATATTTACGTGTTACAAACATTCAATTGATTAACGTTACAGAAGTACTGAGATAAAAGTTTATAGTTAGAGTAAACATTGACGGTAGTAATCAAAACAGATGCAGTCGGTAACTTTTATGGTGTTCAGAATTTACAACATGTATACAATGAGCGAGTGCATCTTGAATTCATTTTTCAAATCGTGTTTTTGTCTTATCATGAATCACTACGTTAGCCCAATGCCTGCGTGACTCGTCATGGACATAAACAGAGAAAAGTAGCTCCGGCAACAATGTTCTTCTGCAAAGACGCATGCAGATTTGTTTATTAACTGCTAGTAGCGTCGATTTATCCAGTAATGAAATAAGTAAAGTCTTAAATTACTGAATCAATCATTCGAACCGTTTTAAAAGATAATCTGTTCCATCTTACATGCTCTATCTTACATGTGTGTTCAAGCATATTCTACGCCTTCTGAGACGGTATTCTTCACTGTTGGAGATACAATAAGCAAGGAGAGGTCCTAAATTATTCTAGAGAATGCAGAATTTTTTTTTCCTTCAGATTTTTTTTTACGCAGAAATTGCTTAATAACATGTTGAATTTGTTTACATTACTAGCCTGTTAAACTCATTTGTCAAGTACTATGAGAAATAAACACAAAAAGGATTGTGGATTTTTCTCTTACTAATATTTTTTAATGAATGGGAACCGGAACCGGAACCAGAATCGTTTGGCGGAACTCGTAATTGGAACTCGGAAAATTTCTCATCGATTCCCAACCCTAGTTATGTGTCAGGCTCATACCATCATGCTGTCTAAAGGATGGAATACACTACATTACTTTTAAAATCTGAACAGGTTTTAATCATACACTTGTTGACCTCACTAAACACTAAACAACGGAGGATAGTCAGAAGCTTGAAAAAAAAAAAAAGCTGTGTCTGTCCATACATGATTGTGACATCTGTGCAAACTCAGACAGGCCAAAATCTGAAAAGACTGACTTAGCAACTAGCCCTGATGCTAAACTAGGGATAAAGTCATGTAGTGTATTCCAGTTTAAAACAGCCCTTAAAAAATGTTACAGATTACAAACATAGAAGACATACCTCTGGTGACGGTTGCTTTCCGCTGACATTGTTCCGTGGAGTGTAAAGATCCTAACAAATGAGAGTGAAAACAAAGATGATTCAGTTAAGACACACTTGATACAAAACAAGTCCTGTTGGATGAGAGAACACACTTCACACTGAAAGGAGTCACAATATCAAATCAAGACCATCAAACAACCAAGTGACAGATGAATGACGCACATTAGTGACCCTGTGAAATGAACTCCTGGTTTCGAACAGCACCATACGAGTGACTCATGCACAACAACAGCAAATAGGAAACAAGCTCCCAAAGGAACGAGTCTCCTGTATGGGAATACTCCCCAAACAGGAAGTATGGGTGACCAAGCACTGAATTACAGGGGGAACCACACATGCTCACAACCTTGAGGAGCATTTGTCCTACCTGTGGGGTTCCAGTACGGCCAGGGAGTGTGGCACAGCTGCGAAGGCCTTATATACCTGCTTGATATTGATGGGGTATTCCTCATGTGTGTCAGGGGATGGGGCACGAGGCTGTACGAGGGGTTGGGGGGGTTCGAAGACGGAGGGGTGGAGGGGTAGAGAAACAGACAGAGGACAAAAAGGATGGAACAGCTAATGAGAGACAGAGCAGCAAAGGCAGAGCACAGGAGGAAAATGCAGGGCTAGACCGCATGCAGCCCACTCGCCAATGTCAATGGAAAGATGGAGGGAGAGGAAAAGAGAGAGATTGATAGTATATGAGGGAGGTCTGTGGTTATGGTGACTGGGGCAAACGACTCTGGACGATATTTTAGTTTACACTGGTATCCTGAGATAATGCGAGTGTAAACATTGCTGTGCAAACAATGTGGTTTGTGTGATTAGGGAAAAAAATATCCAAAAGAAGTGTCTTGATGATAGAAAACAGGCACAATGTTACTTGCAGTGAGAAGTTGATATGTCTTTGTTTCCTAAACAACCCGTTTCTTTGACCTGGATTATGGTGTGACCATTTGTTAGGCTTAATAGGCACAGCGGTAATCACACCTTGGAATATAATTGGAGAAAATATAACAACAGTTGCGTTCTGTTGGTCTTTAGGCAGTGGTAACTGAGGATGAAGGGGGGCCTCGTTAGGGTTCAGACAGTGGTGAGGGATCTTACAGTGGTCTGAGAGCTGATGGGAGAGAGGCCATGCTGGAAAGGGTTGGGGGCCATCCTGACTGGCTGGAGACACAGGGGGTCGCACCCTAGAGAGTGGCTGGATGGCACCAGGTTTAGTCTACAAAGAGAAAGAAATTAAACAACAGTAAATCCAACCATCCACCATTTGGGTAGAAAGTACTATAGCTAAGACACTTTCCAGTGACCTTCACTGTAATTGACATTTTGCATTTGCATAATGATTACAAGTTTAACATAATATGGTCGGTAATGTAATAGCATGAACTTGCTCTAGTATATATTACAAGATATCTACACTTTTGGACACTCACTGATGATGAACTATCCTTGGTGTTTGCATTAGAAGGGAACTGAATGTTTGACTGAAACACAAAAAAGAAAATTATGAACATGATGTAAAAATCTGTGAAAGAAAGAGAATGAATTCACATGGGATTTACCGTTTCAAGTCTAGTAACTACACATGTGGGCTTTATTATATTATAATTCAAAAGATTTGTAAGAGTAAAAAAAAATCTGTCAAATAAGCATTCTGTTCTTATGAACTTTTTTTATCATGGTTTCCAGAAAAACATGTTTTCAATTAATATTAATAATAATAAGAAATGTTTCTTGAGCATCAAATCAGATTATTAGAATGATTTCTGAAGGATCATGTGACACTGAAGACTGGAGTAACCATCACAAGAGTAAATATATTTAAAATATATTAAATATAATTATTATTATAATTTAAAATGTTTTCTTTGCTGTATTGTTTTAATTAAATAAATGCAGCCTTGGTGATCATAAGACACTTTTTTTATTACATTTTTTTAAATCACCAACCACAAACTTTGAAGTGAACAGTATGGATATGAATGTCATCATTTGTTACATTCACTACATATGATTCCCCAGGTCTCATTGCGCAATGTTAATTTAAAAAGCTGTAGTTACATGCTCAGTTGCTTGGTTTGGTGTAAATACTATAAGTATTTCACTGCTGCAGAGAGCATGAAAAGCAGGACATGCTCAGTTACTGTCAGGCTCTGACACCATTCCTCTCTTAACATCTAATGCAAAGCCAAATGAGCTAGTGCAGGCCATATAAGTGTGCTAGTCAGCCCACTTACATATTCGAACCTCTCTTCCAAGCATCGCAGAGGAAGATTTGTGGGACTGCTGAGAAATATGGAAATGTTATGACGACGGTTGGAATCAGAGCACATAGGCCATCAACCAGAATACTAACTTAATGAAGACATAAACTAGACTTGTAAAAAGTAGACCTGATAAATCTGTACAGCCCTCCTAATGGAAAATGGTTAACAGCCACATGAAAACAAATGAGAAAAAAAAAGAAAGGGCTGATAATGAAAGGGAGTGAAACTGATTTAAGTGGGACTGACCTGTGAGTTGTGTGGAGAGTGTGCAGCATCTCGGACAGGACTGTCTATCCTGTGAAGCTCAGACGGTGAACCCTGAAATATAGAAAAATGAACACATCACTAGAGCAAGTACACAAAAGGAATTGCTTATTGTCAGTAAGTACTCCAATAAGCAACATTTGCCAAATTACAAAGTTTTATAGAAGCACTTAATCTTCCTTTGAGAGTAATAACAGCAAATCATAAACAACTGCACTTGATGACAAAGTGTTGTATTACATGCCTCAGATCATTTGAAATCAAGCAGTGATGCCATAAAAACAGATTCCTACAAAGTGTCTACAACAGTGTCATGCTACAGAAAACATTTTAAATGTTTCTCCAAAAACCATAGTGTTTCATGTTCCTGTAAATGGCCAGAGGCAGGCCTGTGTTTAAGGTGAGATGCCTTAGCCCTTCAGTTGATTTCACATTCAAAGCATTCTCAGTCACTCTGGGAATGTTTAAATGCCTCAACACCATACGTTAAGTCCCATTTTTTAATCTGTTCCATTTTCAGCTTCCCCTATTTTCTAAACATGGGAAATGTACATAGACATGTATTTTTCTGTGAAACAATTCTACAACCAAAAGACGTTTTCAAAGACATTGATAAGTCTAAAGAAGCTATTCAAGTCTTTGGATGGCATTTGGGATTAAGGTGGTATGTTAACTCTAAATAGCTACTGATGACACACCATGCTCGACCAGGAACACACTCAGTCACAAAACACACTCCTCAAGGCTGCTTGCCTTGCTGTACAACCAGGGTTGCAGCTGCCCATGCTTTCCGTAACCCACAGGTGGCCCTGATAAAATACGCTCCTCAGGAGGGCAGCCTTTGCCCTTGCGATTAGCCACAAGGAAGGGGTTTTCACTAAAGCAGATTGGCTGGGAGTCCACAAGACATTCTTCTTCCTGGTTAGTTTCTTGTGGAACTCCTAGTGCTGGGAGCGGGTCCAATGAGTCAGCCTGGGGCTGTTTTAAAGCCGCTGAACTTGCGGCTGTGCAGACTGGAGATGAAGGGAGGGCAATGGGCTCTACATGGTACATAGAGGCATGGACTTTCTCAAAACCCAGGGGATCTACGGGGCCAGCTGGCATGACAGCCTCCATTGTGACGAATGCAGCAAAGGAGGGAGAAAACTGAGAAATGAGAGAGAAAATGTGGTCGACAGAGACAAAAGGGAGAAATAATGTGAGAAGGAACAAAGACAGATAAAAGAGCAGAGCAACTAATGATACATCAAGGAGACAGGAAAATGACATGAGAATGAGAACACAGAAAATGAAAAAAGAAAAAGAAAAGCAGTAAAGAGCGACACAGTTGGGTTTAGTCTGGCAGAGTTAGGAAGAATCACAGCCATGCCGAAGTCACAAACATCTACCGCCAATTCAGATGAGTGAGGAGCTAAATACAGCTATCCCATCATCCTGAGACATCTCACAGTGAACAGTCACTCAATCCTGAACATTTGCACTAATAAGCTGTGTGCTTTAATAGTAACTTTAGGCTTCATATGTCCTGTGACAGACTCAGAGAAAACTTTCAGAGAAAAATTAATGTGAAAATTACAATCAATTAATTCAATAACCAGGGAGCTGTTTTTCTCTTTCAGTGCTGTGTTATCTTAGTATTAATTATATAATATTATAGATTTCATTCATATTTTGAATTAACCTTGATGTTAATATATTTAGTTTTCATTTTAATTTGAGCAATTTTTGTTTTTAAAAATATTTCTGATAACAGCTTTAACTGATTTTATTTCAGTTATAGAAAATGTAGTACTTAAGTATTTAAAAGTTAATTTCCAATGCAACATTTCTTTCTCATTTAAGTTGTTTTTTTTATAAACAATAAATTTAAATCTTTTCAATTAACAGTTTAGTTAAAGATAATGTTTCAGATTTGATGAAGTTAATACATTTAGCCTTTGTAAGGAAGTATGTACAATTTAAAATCTTTTTCACCATCATGAACATTGAATGGTTACTTTAAGAGACAATTGAAGTTTAAATATAAAACCTAACTGAAATTCTAAGCAGTTCTTACAAGAGCATGTAACTCTACAGAGTGGACACTAACCACAATATGCAAACATTTACATAACTTATTACTAATAGGAAAGTAACTTTACGAAGAACTATAAATCTGTTCTCTGATTCTCATTACAGGGGAAAAATTGCTTCAGATGTGGCTTCACAAACAGGTGCAGTTGGTGGCACATTGTGATGCTTAAGTTGTGACCGTCGCACACAGTTAATGGCCTCATTCTGATAGAAACTTCATTCAATGGCTGTTGGGTGCAGATAAAAGTCACTGCTCTACAAAACAGCATCTATATATAGCCGTGACTAAATGGTTCTTCATATACCACGAAAAACGGTGCGCTAGTGTTTCCCTGTCTAAGAGCAGTCAACCCCCCACCCCCCATTCCTCACTTAACTTTGCTAACAGCTGCTAGTGCTATGTAGGTTATACATTCCCAGAAAATAGACACAGGCTAAAAATGATGACAAAGGGGCAAGGAATATATCAAGGAACATCAAAAATCAAATTAAAAAGCTCAAATTACATCGTCTACATTTTGTAACCTTTACTGAACATCACTAAATCCAATAAATCACTGTAACTGGGATGTTGTGTGGAATTCACAATACAATTTAATGACTTAACTCTCACTTAACTTCAAACAACCAATGGATACTGTTATTATTTCAGTGAAAGATAAAACACTCAGATGAAAAAGAAGAAATAGTAGTAAAGAAAGTAAAGGAGGAATGAGTGATAAAGAAAGAACAGAAAAGTCAGAGTTGTAGTATAGTAATAGCAGTGGTACACTCACAATGCAATGACAGGAGCTGATTCCAAACTGCTCGACTTAGAAAACTTAACTGTCAAGATCTTCCAAGGGTCCCTCATTCTCAATGGCCACACCCACCCATTAAACTATTCAACCAATCAGCTCACAGCATACATTTTAAAATAACTTGAGCTACTGTCAGCTGTCGACCGGCACCTCCCCCTCACTACCCCTCAAGCACTGGCAAATACAATCTGTATTTTGTCAGAGGTATGGCTGGAATGACCAGCAGCTGGACTGCTTCACCTTTGGCACAACTAGTAAAAGGAGCACTACTAAGCAAATGTACAGCTTGACCTCATAATGCTTCAGAAGACCAATACACTTATAATTATCACAAAATTCAATCAAATGTCATTTTGATGTTCTTTAATGTAGTGTGACAGAACGATCTCTGCACATCTCAGCTCAAGCGGTACAGTAGCATACAAGTGTACCCATCATCTTCCTCTTTACTACTTGCTGTAGTTACAGCATAAAATAAACATGAATCAACAAATCAGGTATTTAGAAAGAAACAGTAGAACTTACTGAAATGTATCATGTCTCACGTTATCTCTCAATAAGTGTTTAACCAAATGTCACTAAAATAGCTTGTAAACAATGTACATACTTTGTACATGATACATGATTTGCTATATTTGCATAATGCCCGCCTACATTCAGCATGGACAGGATATCTTGCTGTAGCTCATTTGTGTGGATATCATGTCATCAAGACACCTGTGTCTTGTCTTTTACAATGGAGGATTGGGTTGAATGACTAGTTCTTCTAATGTTTCATCATCAGACTCGCGCTCGGATTGATATGGTACAATCGTCGTCATCGTTCATTACCGTCTTTAGTTTACAGTGTACAATCGCTGAGCTGTAGGAGGCCTCCGGATGGAGCTGAAGTTCTGTTATGGCAATGGCTGTTTTTGTTTGACATGCGCTGTATATGGTAGACCAATCACAACAGACTGAGCTGTCTGGCCAATCAGAGCAGAGCAGCTCACAGAAAGGAGGGATTTAGAGAGACTGATTTAGGGCCCTATAATTTCCGCAATCACGGAATCGCGGAATTGGCCAATTAACGCGGAATTTAGTGTTAATGCGGAATTTCGCGGATTTCACATATTTGGAATGAAATTCGTTTTTTGTGAGGGAGAAGAACGTATGTCTGGGGAAAATGCACACAGGGAAGCAAATCTGGGCGACACAACCACTCCCGTCATTTCAGCTCATGACGGCATCAAAACAATAGCCGCGTTTCCACTGAAAGCATGGCGAAGCGGCTCTCCACGGCTCTGCTTTCGTCTTTGAAAAAAAGTAAAGAAACGCACGCACGCACGCACACACAAAGTCCCCTCCATGCACGTCTGTCTGAGGTGCCAGACCGAGTGTGTCCGAGAGAGCACGCGAGTGTGTCCGAAAGAGCGTGCGAGAGAGACCGAGTGTGTCCGAGAGCGCTCGACAGTGCGCGCGAACAGAAGCTGCGTCCCAATGTGCAATTTGTGCATACTATGCCCGAAATAGTATTGACAATTACTAAGGTCGCATACTATTTAGGATGGATAGTATGCACATTAGGATGAAGCTAGAGTGTGACTTTTATTTTAACTTATATAAACTAATATAATTTATTTTACAGGACAGTTTAAAGCTCATAACCATATTTTGTTGTTACTTGAAGTACTAAGAGTGCAGTTGCATCATGCAGTATTTGTCATTTTAATAGTAAATGCCTATTTTATTTGTGTACATTTTAATAATTAACATTAAAAGCACACTCTTTACAACTAAAATAACAGTAAAGGGTAAAAAAAAAAATGAATTCCCAAAAAGAAAAAATGGAATTAGCAAAAATTAAAATGGAAAAAACAGAATTTGGGAAAAAATAAAACGGATTTTATAGGGCCCTACTGATTCATCCATGGAGTCGTTTGAGAATCACCGAAAAATGTGGAAATGTGCATGTTTATTATGAGAAAAAAAAATTTTTTATACTTTGATGCATGTAAACCTGTTGTAGGAGACCTCCTAAACAAAATTAGGAGACTTTAAAAAACCATAATAGGGGCACTTTAATGTTATTAGTATTGTACCAACTGACAGTTTAGTTTACAGATTTAATCTGTAAGAGAGACTTTCTTTCCGAACTGATTCTGATATATATCCAAATGAATTGAAATTGGAATCGAATCAAGAGGTTGTGAATTGAAATCAAATAGAAATAAATGAATAAACTGTCAATACTCAGGCCTAGTCTGCAGGGATAAAGGCTCATTTCATGGACGTGCAACAGCCAGTTGGTAAGAAAGCAGTTGTTTGGAAATCCTTACATGGCATTTATATCCAAAAGTCTTTCAAATATATTTTTTTCTAAATGCTTTCTAGCCTATTCACTAAAACACAATGCTTCATGTAGGTACTTACTCTGTTAACTTTCTGTAGACTAGTCATAGGCAGAGCCGCCAGTGTCTTGTAGTCCAGTTTCAATGGCCCAGTGCTCAAATTCTGTAGAGAGAGCATTAGAAAGATCAGATTGAAAGGTCTTTGTTCACTGAAAGAACATGTTCAACAATCTTGTGAACTTTATTTAGACGTTTCATTAAGCTTTAAGTTTGAGGAAACAGGATCTAAAGAGCTTCTAATGTTCAGAGGTTCACACATGACTCATTTGTTCATGTGCAAGGAGACGGCTGGTCTGGTGTTTCACTCCTGGAGCCCTACTGTGGGCCGTTATGACACGGAGGGCATAAGGCCTCACCTCAGTTTCCTCCTCCAGCAAGCGAGTTGCCTCCTCGCGCTCCAAGCGCATTCGCTCCTTTACCGAAAGAGGGAGGGTAATAAGGAGGGAGTGGGAGGTAGTGATGGTGAAATTTACCCAATCACACACGTGCACACATTTTACCGACACAAATATGGACACACACACACACATTCAGATGACATCCATTGCACAGATGGGGATGAGGTTTAGGTGACAGTAATGGATGAAAAATAAAACCAGGGAACCATGTAGACATGAGAACGTATTTAATGAAGGAGATGAATGGAATTGAGAATAAACAAGATGTGATGTTTGGAATGAGCAACACCCAAAATCATTCAGAAGGGTTTGGGGGAAAAGTGGGGCATAAGATAAGAGAAAGAGAGAAGAAAAGGACAGATCCATATATATTAGTTATAGTTACAGGGGAGATTTGGAAGTTGTTGTCATTTTAATAGCAATCGTTATTATGATAATTTGGCGATTTGGGGAGGAAATTACTCACCACTTTTTCCATCTCCTCCCGTTCCCACTGGGACGTCTCTCTTACCATTTCTACCTCCTGCAGGAAAGTTCAGACAGAAGAATATTATTTTTCCATCCATGCCACAGATCTTCATATTATATGTGCCACAGAGAGCTCACCTTCTGCATGATGTCAATCTCTTCAGGACTCAGGTCTCGGTCTACTGACGAGATGCTCTCCATACTGTTCTTACGAACAATACCGGTCGCAAACGGGTTTGCAATAACACCAGGGGATGCCTGAAAAATCAAATCAATTACAAATAAAAATGCAATATATGTAGTAGTTTATACAACACGGTGCAAAGGTCTTAGGCACGTTAATATTTACCAAAAATATGACTTTAAGCCAGTTATTTATATATTTTGCTGTAGTGTCAGTAAGAAAAATCAGTTTACTTTCCAAAGACTCCTTTTGCCATTAATTGTAATAATCCAGTGAGATTTTTCTATGCACACGGAGTCGACATGCTTCACACAGAGACTTGATCACAGTTGTCACAGTTCTTTTGGATTTAGTGTCGGTCTCAGTATTTTCTGTTTCTTCATGTAATCACAGTGAGAATTGATGATGGTGAGATCAGAGTGGATACAAACAAAATATTTTGGTTGTCAGACTCCTTGTGCATACACAAATCTCACTGGATTATTACAATTAATGCAAACATAATGTTTGGAAGACATTTGCAAAGTACTGTACATATTATCACATAATTAATTGAGCCACAGCTGTATGCCAGAGCAGATCACTTCTTCTCCTGTAAAACTGTTTACCTCTATGCCTGTAGCGTTTCTTGGGTCAAAGCCATCACACACAAGCATAACCAAGGAATCACCGGAGGCACGCAAGACCCTCACTGCTTCCGTGTGGGTCATACCCAGCAGACTGTTGTTGCCCACCTCAAGAATGCGCATGCCCACCCGCAGTTCGGCCATCTCGTCCAGCGGCACCACTGGTGCTCACCTATAAGAACAAGCGAGTAACAAATCAAGGATTTACATGACCGCAGTGAGGAGCAAACCGAAACAGTTTTTTTTGCAATCAGAATCCTGAAAGATTTAAGCTTTATGGTTACCTTGGAAATGAAGATGCCCTCATCTGTGGGGTCAAAGGGGTTTCCTGCATGGCCTTTAGCGCCGCCCTGATGCTGATTCCTAGCTTTTCTCCAGGCTGCTTGTGAATGACAATCTCCTACAATAACACAGATATCAGGCATGAAAACGGGTCAGGGGTGAAAAAGGTGAGAAGGATGGTACTCCTCTAGGGGGGTTGGGGGGCATGCTCCCCCGTCAGAAAATTGTAAATATTCCATATTTTAAAGCATCAATCTGATGTATTTTGAGATGCATTTTTTGCCAACCTGGGGAGAGCTGGAGAAACTTAACTTCAGCCATGAGTCAAAAATATTATGGCCTTATTTTAATAATAAAAAAATGAACGATAACGATCCGTTACCAACGCAGTTAAAAAAAAAATCAAGTAGAATTTCTATAACTGTGTGTTGAACTGATAATCACTCTTTTGTGTGTTAAACACAATCTACCTAATACAGACAACTTCCTTATAAAGAAAAAAAATATGATCATAACCTATGACTAAAATTATATTATAAACTAGATTAGTGGGTAACTTAGTCAAATTTAGTCTAGAAAAACAATAATTGTATAAAATCAGAACATTTACTGAAAAAACAATAGTGGGGAACAAATTAGAGACAATAACTGTAGCACTAAATCTGGTAAAACGTTACACATTGCTATTTGTATTAATGTAAAATGCATTAATGAAAAACAAGATAAAAATCAAAAATATCAATTATTTTAGTCTACTATAAACTTAAGAAAATATATATATATAGCACAAATGCATAGCACAGCTGTTTAATGAGGCAGCAACATATTATAGATAGACAGAACAGAACAAAAAATACTATTAATAATTTTTCATTGCGCAAAAGTTATGATTTGATTATGAAAGACTCCAATTGAGTGCGGCACACAGCTCTTATGCGCATCGCGAGCGCTGAATGATGCGCTTGAGGCAACACGAGTCACAGCGCGCAGCTCTTCGAGTCCGCATTGGAAAGTTCTAAGCACAAAGGAAATACATATCGATGCATAGTGTACTATACAACTATCTATGAAATAGTTTATTGAGCTTTTTCTTTTAACAGTTTTAAATTTCAGTTACTGTGCGCGTGAAGAACAATGATAGTGCTCTCCAGTGTTGTGATCTAGACATGCGGTAAAGGATGATAAACATGATTGAGGTACTACAGTCAATTTATGCGAAACCATAGAGCTTTATCTACAGATCAAGTATAATAATATTAACATTTAATCATCTAGAGAGTTTCATTGTTGCCGAACGCGACGCGCTGTGCTATTTGAATGCTGATGACTGACGACGCGCTGTGCTATTTGAATGTTGAATGGAGAATGACTGAGGAGTCGACGCGCTGTTTGAACTGAATGGAGAATTTCTGACAGCCGCAGCGGAGGGAAAAGTTTACGTGAACTTGAATTTAATGACATAGATATTAATATCTATCTCACATTATACTAATATGGCTTCATATATATTATACCCCCCCCCCCCCTCAAAACATTTTCTCATTCGAATCTACACGATTCACGTAGGTCACTTATTTTGGTTTCAAACGGCGAATTTCGCCGAAAGGTGAGTGGTTTTCATGCCTGAGATATGTTTTAGAAGGTATCTCTCATTGCAGGCCATTATGCCATATTTTCAGGAAAATCTAATATTTGTTAGATTTGACTGAGCCAAGAGAACTTCACAGATGTAACTGTAAGGAACCATCTGACGGCATCTGGCCATGCTGTAGGTTTTGCTCACATCCCTGTGCAAATGTGGTAACTGGTAATACCTCCATGCCGGGAGGCGAGGGGACTCTGCGCACAAGCATGCGGATCTCCTGTTTGTTGGAGAGCAATGCTTTGAACAGCTTCCTGGTGTGTTGCATGTCGCAGGTCGATGGCATTCACCTCCAAGATACGATCCCACATCGAAGTCCACTCTGAGAGGCCAAGCCATTGGGGATGACCTACTCAGACGCAATAAGATTTCATCTGACAAGCTCCACTGACCACAAATCACAGCATTTATTTTTGACATTAGCCTGCATCATACTAGATACTTGTAAATAATAATGAGGAAGTTTATTTTACCTTTGAGATGAACACCCCTGGCTCATTAATTCCAAACGGGTGACTGGCATGGTCACTACCCCCAACAATGCTCAAACCCAGGGGACCACCCGCTTTAATCAGCATCACTTCCTGTCCAGAGAGGAAAATGCGATGTGTTATATGCGATGTAAGTCAATGTATGCGATGTAAGTCAAGTTATGTAGAGTTTAAGTTTAAAAAGTCAGGTTTGCAGTAGGTCAGATGTATAATATAATCTTTTGGATTAGTTCATAATAATAAATAAGATACTGCTCAAAATTTTGGTGTTGGTAATTTTTGCTGCTTTTTTAATAAAACAAAAGCTCTCATCTCACCAACGATGCATTTTTTTTTTACCAAAAATACAATAAAAACAGCAACATTTTGAAATATTCCAATTTAAAATCATTGTTTTGTGTTTTAATATATTTTAAAACATCTTTAGTGTCACATAATACTTTCAGAAGTCATACTAATATGTTGATTTGCTGCTCAAGAAACATTTCTTATCATCATCAATGATGCAATAAGTTGTGCTGCTTAATTTATTCTTATGATACTCTTAATATGTTAATATTTCTGAGGAAACTGTGGTATCGGAATCGAAAAAGTTTTGATGAATCGAAAGTTTTGTAACATAAAATATATTTGTCACTTTTGATGAAATTTAACTCATCCTTGCTGAATAAAACTATTAATTTTCTGTTTAAATATAAAATTATTCTTTTAATGGTAGTACTAGATAGACCCCAAACTTTTGAATGGTAATGCCAATGTTTTAGAGAAAATAACTGAATGTTAGTTATTTGTGATGGAGACGCACGCATCTTCTGGGCAAGTCTATAGACCTTATGCACCAGAGAAACAAGGGCGCAGTCATCTTTAATATATTGCCTTTGAACTTCCGTTTTTGCGGTCGCTCTGTATATCTCTATGACATTGCTGTCCAGGAGTAATTAGCTTTTGAAGTGGATTTACCTAATGTAAAGTTAACAAAAGTTATCATGAGGATTGTAATGTTTAAAGCAGATGTCTTAATAAATGTCAGTAGGCCAGGAAGATTTCAAAACGAGCCGTTCATTCATTAATAGGCAAGATCGCTGTGAAAATACAGACCGGAAGGCAAAAGACAAGGAGCGCAGCGCTGAAAAGGGGCGGGGCTACATAAGGTCTATACAACTACACAACTTCAAAACATCAAGGGAACATCAATAAAATGCAAAAGCAATAGAGTAAATTTCAAAAGGCCAAATCACAATCCTAATGTATGTAATGTTCATACCGTGCACCATTTTCTCTGTTGAGTGAGGCATTAAAACATCAAATCGAAGCTGTTATGAGATTAAACTACAGCAACCAGCATTTATCAACACTCACACATTCCCCACAGACTCAGTGTCAACTTTTAGTTAGAGCTCGCACCTCGAATGGGGTATTCATCTTCCATGGGACAGTTGAGATGGTTTCCAAGGTGCTCGTCTCCTCCTTCCTCTTGCTCAGGTGAGTCAGATGGCTCTGGAGGAGGGGTGAATGAGGTCGAGTTCGAGGGGAGGCGCCCCCTGCACTGGCCTGGTCCCGATCGACCAGGAGGGTGATGGTGGGGGAGGTGCCAGTAAGCAGCGCTACTGCCTGGTCATGTCTGGCCTCTGTCATGTCTACACCATTGATCTGAAGTGACAGCCAAACACCAGAGGGTCATAGAGGGCCAATATGCCCAGAATGGGCAGATAAAAGCCCCTCATGCTGAGCTGTGATGTCTTACTGGCTCTTTAAATGCTTTAAGTGGGGTTTTAGAGGAACATTAAAGATGCTATGAGTTAGACGGGGAAAAGTAGTATTCCTTTACAGGACTGATCTGGATCAGGTGAAAGCCAACACTGAGTCCTCTCATACATTCATAGGCTTGAAGGAAAAGTGATTTCCACTTTGGTTTTAAAAACCTGGGTTCTCAGTGAAAAATCATGCAAACCAAACTGATACACATCTGACCAGGGAAGTGGAAAGAGAAGGGAATGTGCAATAGGAGAAAGAGAAAGTGCTGGAGATGCTATAGGTAGTAAGATCAGTAAGTATGTAGTGTGTTAGAGCAAGTACAAAAAAGCAGCCTTTGGAAACAGTCCCCAAACTCTACTACAGCTCGTCACATTTAGATGCATTGCAGATATATCTCATATGCCTTGATTAGAGGACCTTTCACTCATAAAAGGTGGGTTTAGTCCAGGATGAGTTATAATTACAATTGATAGTAAGTGTGATAACATGAGCTATAAAACTTTAATTACATTTGAACAAAAGCAGTAATTAATCCGTTTAAAATGTCATGTACACACTTTAGTCTGACTGAAATATACCAGTCTGGTTTTGTAGGATGCCTAGGATTATGCACATGCTCCATAAGATAGAGGTGGCACGCAACCTGCATTTAATCCTTCAAATATTCGATTACGTATTGTGTCATCTATACAGAGAGATTGTAGCCTGACTACATAAAAACCTGCTCTTAACTTGAGAATAACTATGCATGTAATAGTAGGGTTGAGTATCGTTTGAATTTGAACGATTCAGATTTCAATTCCTTGTTTCGATTCCAGTTCCTAACGATTCTCAATTCCTAATTCTTTTAAGAGGCAGGGTCAAAAAGTTTAGCTAATCTTGCTAACCAACGGTCTTTCTGAAGGAAATACTCCTTCTGTCACAAATTTAGCATTTTGCCGAGATTTCGTTATTTTTAGAAAAGTGAAGCCACACTTTGGACCGCCGACGTAAGCTACTCATGTTCAACTCGCGCGGTTATGCCAACACTTCCGGTAGCTTCTTCGCTGGTGTTGTTCAGTGGTTTCTTCTTCTGGTCGGCGGACTGTGAATATCGAAACTAGGAATCGAAATTTTAAAAGTTAGTCCCGGTTTCAATCAATACTCAATTCTTGATACCCAACCCTATGTAATAGTACTAACTGATTAATCACATTAGCTATTGACTCATTTTTATTCAATTCTTTAAAATCATGTCCTTTAATTACAATCTGGGTCTTATCTTGACACATGATATGTTGTGTTGGAACTGCAGATTAAAGCTGCTGTGCTCATAATTTTCACATAAACTGTATAACAGAGATTCTCTCTACAGGGCAAAGGCATGTGGCTAAATCTATTTTGATTCATGTGAGGATGGACTATTTTTGATTTCTGGTTACATTGTTTATAAGTAAGAATTCCCACCATGGTGACAAACAGAGGTCAGCACTGGCCAAGTCAGTACCGGCGCTTACCACAGGGTGACAGAACGGCAGCTGCTATGGTAACGCATGCAGTTACCATGACAGCAGGCCCAAAGAATAAGTCAAAAACCTCCCATCACCACACTCGACACCAAGCAGGCAAGAAGTGTGTTAGTGAAAACCCATGCAAGGACAGAGGAAGAAGCAGACAAACAAAACAACAACAAAAAAAACGCAAATAAAGAGGGCTTAAGGTAGACAAAACAGTTTGGATTATAATTGTCATTTTGCTGAGTAGTAATACAAGCAAGGTTATGGATTATAATTGTCATATTGCTGAGTACTAATAAGAGTAAGGTTACCAGGTGCACAATTACACAGTGACATTTCATGGTATGAAGCAGCACAGTAAAACAGCAGAAGACCGCTCAATTGCACTCTGCTGAAACTAACTCTAAATTCAATCCATCTAAATACCCAGGACAAAAAAAAAATCTATTATTAAAGGTATAGTAAAACAAAAACATGTGTTAGTGTTTACATGTTTATTTTCCATACAAACTTGAAAATTGACTATTTCAAGTGAACTACTCTTAACTCTAAAATAAAATAAGTTGATTACCTACACTAACTAGAGAGAGACCGAGAGTAAGGTGTGTGCGAGAGATGATGGACTCACTGATATGACCCTGTCTCCCACGTGTCAGGACAGTGTCTCTGTGAGCAGCTCCTCCTTCAGCAATCCGAGAGATGAAGATTCCCTGAGAATAAAGCAGGACAACACAGTCAAGTCAACTGTAACTCAACTCCATACAATTTTTTTTTTAAATGCTTTTCAAAGAAGTCTCTTGTGCTCACCAAAGCTGCATTTATTTTTAATTTTAAATCCACTTTTCTATTTTACTTATTTTAAAAAGTAATTTATCCCTGTGACTGCAAAGCTGAATTTTAAACAGCATTACTCCGGTCTTCGGCGTCATATGATCTATCAGAGATCATTCTTGATGATTTGCAGCTCAAGAAACATTTCTTATTATAATCAATGTTGAAAACATTGCTGCTTAACATTTTTGTGAAAAAAATGATTTTTTCTGTATTCTTCAATGAATAGAAAGTTCAAAAGAACAGCATTTGTTTGTAACATTATAATTTAACATTTCTTTACAGTCACTTTTGATCAATATAATGCATCCTTGCTAAATATACCGGTAGTTATTATTTCTTTAAAAAAAAAAGTGATCCAAAATTTTCAACGGTGGTGTATGTAAACATCCAAATTCTCACAAAGTAGTGAAAATAAGCTATAAATGAGCCTTTTTACTGAGACAGAGCAGTGAATTGACTGCTTTTTACATTCACAAAGAATTAAAAAACGTCATACTGTAGAAGTGACAGTGCCAAAATCACTTGCAGTGCTATTTTACAGCACTCCTGTATAGCGGTTAAGAGCTAGTGAGTATGCTGGTGTAACATGCTGCAATGCCACATGCCTCTAAAGCAGAGAATATCCCGCTGACCTTAGCTTGAAATTACCAGCCTTTTTAATGGCTTTATTTAGAGTTAAACTCTAAAAATGTAATTCAGAGTATGTAGTATTAAAATAACAATCTATGGCCGTCAAGGCCACTTCATTTTTCAAAGAAAAATCTGACAACTGATATGCAGATAGTCTTCAAGCTGCCTTTGTCAGCACTTTCACAGTATGTTCTCTAGAAGTGTGATCAGAACACTGCATGCTGAAAACTCAATGTACCAAACAGACAAGTTGGTGACATCAACTTGTTAGTAAAAGCGAGCGCAAATGTCAAGCAGAGGAACAAAAACACGACTTACACTTACTCAGCCTACAGTGTGCTAGAGTGTGTGCATGTGCTAATGTGTGACGGTCTCCTTCGTGAAAGTGGTGCATAAATAAGGCCGTGTGTCAAGAAAGATAGAGGGTGTATTGATGCGTGTCTGCAGCAGAGATCCAAAATACTTCATCCCCTGCCATCCTGTAATCTATCGGCACTATCGGGTGTCAGTCCCTGTAATTCTAATCATCACAGCCTCGGCCACACATCCTAGAGGTGATGAGGAGCACCATTCAGAGTCATATGGAGTCCATACATTTCTGTTAAATCTGTTAAACATACGGACAGAGCGAACGACCTGTCCAGTGCTCCGTAAACAAACACAGAGATAAAACAACCTGACGCCAAAGCAAAGAAACACACCATAAAATATTTACCACAAGGCAAGTCACAAGTGTATCTGGAAGAGCGTCTTGTTTTTACCGTGTCTCCTACTCGGTACGGGGTTGACCCTTTCCCTCCAGCAATGCTGAAACCTAAACCTTTATCGTTGCGGATCAGACAAGTGGCTAGTCGCTGTGAAGGTCCAGTGCTAACAGCGGGTGAGGCAGGGTCCAGGAGGAAAGGCAGCCCACTGGAACGTCTCTCCCGGGGAGATAATCATCTTCTGGTCGCAATGGTGTGGTGGTGATGGCGTTCTCTGGTTCCACCATGCGCTCTCGTAGAACGGTCATAACCACGGCTGCCCCGAGTTACGCAAGGCCTCGACAGCTGTGTGATGCTCTGCTCCATGCAGGTCTACTCCGTTCACCTAAGACCCGAAGAATACAAAGATGGAGGACTTGAAGGGCGGGTTTACTGCTCTTTTTCTTTGCATGATTGTGTTTGTGGGGTGCAATATAACATGTATCCGTGGTTTTTCTTTTTTTTTAAAGTCTTATTTTTCATAAATTTCCCTCAGAACCACGTAGCGGGCTCAGATTGGTTTGTTTGGGCCGGTGTGTTGTGATTGGCTAAACTGTCGCTTACGTTGTCGGAAGATTAACGCCCATGACCTTTACGGGCGAAAGCGGCGGGCATGCCAAATGTGGATAACATAGACGGTGGATACACGTAAATAATGATGTGGAGACTGCAGTATCAGTGAGGCAGAATCAGACCGAGAAAGCCGCGATGAATCGAGTCAAGCAGAACCTCACCACACACAGCTCTTAATAAAGGTTTCTGAATGATAATTTGCTTCATTTTTTAACTTTATACACGTTTGTTTTACACAATAGCATCTGACTGGCAACGATAGCAACTGACTGGCTAACTAATGTTAATACTCAAACAGCATTTGCAGGTTTACGTTCTTGATCAAATCGAAAATAAAGTCATAAAGCATATATATATATATATGAAAAATACATTTACAACAATAGTACTTATACAAAATTCAGGTCCATAATGTTTGTACGCGTTTGCCGTAGACACAAAATAGCCTAACTATTAGTCCATAAAGCCTACAAAGCCAGCACTGGCATTATACATGCAAATAAATTTAAAATGATGAAGTCTTAGCCTACTTACAGGTTGTGGCCCAACAACTGCTGACTTTTAACTGCTGGTTTTAAAGTTGGATCTGCTTCATGATTTAGAAACAGTTTCTTGTTTACGTTAATCCAGTGTTGAACTCTGGAAGATTCTGGAAGCTGTCTCGTAAATGCGCAGCCCAGAGAGCTAGATTACGATCGTCACTTTCAGGAATATAATCAAACACAAATTGTGTCCATTGTTGTCGAAGTATAGTGTCCGTGGAAAGCCCGAAACACAGAAGACCTGACAGCTGCGTGAACACAATTCACTCGACGCATGCCCTTTCCTGCATATTCCGGAGGGAGTGGTTGATGCAAATGTGTGGGTTAGTGACGTACCATAACCCAGCTGTAGTCCAAAAACGAGTCGTTTTTGTAGGCAATTATACTTCCTGATTTTTAAAAGATGATATCTCTGCTTACACTAAACTTTCAGTGCTGCAACTTTGCAGATACTGTTCATGCACCAACAGCAACATTACACACTATTTAAAATGAAAAAAGTGAAATCGCAGTAAACCTGCCCTTTAAAGCTGCATGGATGACTGGGGCAACTGAAAAGGTGAAAATTATAACAATGTTCACCTCAAGAAGTTTGTCTCCGAGCTTTGACCCCAGCACGAGCTGCAGGGCCCTCTTCTGACACTCTTGAGATGAAAATACCCTGAAAAGGACATTGTGCAGTACATTAAAACAAGCTGACGACACACACAAAAGCATTTACTGTAATATATCTTTTACATGAGAGCTCATTGAAACGTACCTCATCGTCACCCTTATAGGGCGTAGATCCTTTCCCCCCGCTATGCTGATGCCTAACCCACCAGTCTGCCTCAGGATGGACAGGTTCAGCTACAGATGAAGCAGAGATCAGACATTTACAGAAAAGTGACACAACAAAAACCTACACAATGTTTCTCACAACACATTTGCTATAATATGCACGACTTAACTGACAGAACAAAATAACTAACAAAAACAAAACATGAATCTTTCATGCAGTGCATGCTTGTTTATAGAGGAAATATCACTAATGTGAAGACTGCATCCATGTTCAGACAGATCGCACATCTTGTCCCAACCAGCAGCCGCCTTTCCTTGATATTTTACGCGTTGCATTCATTTACATACAAAAACAATTGAGCTCAAATTTAAGGATCATTGGACAATCCATCCAAAGTACGTTTAACAAAATTTGAAATAAATTGTGAGCACAACAACTCTGTTGATAAGAGAAACATCAGACTTTGTAAGTTGGATTAGGTGGACTGACTGTCAGTTTAATAAATTTGAAAACAAAATATCAAACATATTTGATATCCTCCGCATTATAGTCTAAATCTTAAAAACTGGAGTTTGTGCCCATCATACACCATGTGATTTTCTGTGAAATCTAACAATTCAAAGATTGCTTCAATATTTGCAGATCATTTCATTATGAGACTGATTTGCTGCTTAATATTTTTGTGGAAACAGAGATACATATTTTTTCCAGGATTCTTAGATAAATGAAAATTTCAAAAACAAGCACATATTTGAAATAGAAATATTTGTAACATTATAAATATCTTTTTTGATCAATTGAAAGCATCCTTGCTGAAAAGTATACATATAAAAATGAAAATAATGCTGATTCCAAACTTTTGAACGGTAGTGTGTATAAAATTAGTAACACTGAACTACAGCAACGCTGTTGATCCAAGATCAGTGATGGACATTTGATGGCACAAAATCAGATCAAATTCAACAACTTTTAACACTATATTATGCATACTAATTATGCATTTGATCAAATAGTCAAAGGTCTAAAGAATCAAGGAGAGGAGGCCAGAGTTACTTGGACAGGGCACTAATGATCTGTTTGATTAATGCAGACAGTTTATAGAACACATGCTCAGGGTTAAACATCACCCATCTCAAAACTTGTATCGAGTCAAGTTTTTGTAGATTAATGGCAAAAATGATGGCTCCACATCTAGTTCAAGTCTAATTGTCATTAAACAATGTACTGTCACAGATTCATAGCCTAAAAGAAGGCTGAAACAATTCAATTTATAGTTATTTGTCCTTTTTGATAATGTCATCATGATATGGGAACATGAAAAAACTAATATAATATAATGTAATATAATAAACTTAATGACAATGTAATCAAAAAACAACTTTGTATTGACTGATTAAGTGAGGGCACACGTCACCAAACAGTCACACCGTGACATGTCACAAAATGAATGTGGGGGTGATGGACTAGATGTGGTTGATTCTACAGCAGCAGCCATGCAAAGTGGGTTTAGTGAGTGGGTAGATGGGGGTGGGAACTGAACACGACAGAATGATGTCATTGGTCAATGAAATAAATTTCAATAAAAAAAATTCAATAAATAAATAATCAGTGCAAAGAGTGCAGTACATCAGGGATGACTTTTTAGAAAATGCAAGGTCTACCCTAACATTAGCCACATATCTGTGCTAATTCTCAGAGAGAAGTATCAATGTCTGTATGTTAAAATTAGTTGCAACAATATCAATGGTAACATTGTAAAATGGGATATTCGTTGTATTCACTTCTTTTTATATTGCACTGTGAAAAAATAAAATAAATAATGACTGGTTTATTTAAAAGAAAAAAAAAAGAAAAATTTCATAAGCAACTATGTCCATTTCATAAGCAACTATAATAGGATGATTAATTTTAGGGGATTCTGGAACATTTACATGTATTTTTATAGCAGCAATACTATTGTGGGTCTGGTTCATTTAAATCAGACAAGACAGAGACACTTGATGCTATAGATGCTGCACAGAAAAAAATAAAATAAATAAATAAATAAATAAAAGTCTCCACCAGCTCATGTGTGCTACTTGCTACTAGGTGGCAGAGCCTGACAGACAGAGGCGGTGGAAAAGAGGGAAGAAAGAGACGCAGGCAGACAATAATGAAACCTAGTTCGGAGAGAATAAAAAAACATTTCTTGAAAGTTGCAATTCTTTAAAAAAATAAATAAATAAAAAAAAAACCTTGTATTGAGGTTTCGATTACCACAGCAACTGCCTTTGTTCATTTTACACTGTATTCCATTAATTTTGTTAATTACAAACTAAACAACATGGTCAAATTATTCTCTGTGGTAAATTACAGAATGTCACAGATGCAGTTGACAGAGCTGGTGAATATACTCAACCTAGAACATTCCTTTACCATCTTCAGCTAACAGAAGCACCAGGACAAAGTTTTCTTCTCCAAAAACTAAGATTCATTACAGTCGTGATAAGTAAGTGTTAGTCAGCGTTTCCTAGCCATCGGGATTGGATTAATCAAGGAATTGTATGGTGGGTCGTGATCCCCTGAACTGCAGGTGAATGATGAGTGAATAAATGAATAATAGTGAGGGAGAGAGCGAGGAAAAGAGCGGGAGTTTGGGTGGAAAGAGAGTAGGTACAGACCTCTTCCTCCTCAATTCGAGCAGGCTCAATCAGCAGATTATTGACTTGATCAAATGACACCCCCTGTTAGGACAGGAACCAGCGAGAGGGCATGCAGATTAGTCAGGCCAAAGAAAAATGTAAATAAAAAAAATAGTAACAGAAGCTGTATGACTGGGAATTGAAATAAAACAAACATTCACACAGCGTACAGAATGACACACACACACACCTAGGCAGGGCAGCAGACACCCACAGAAAGGCAGGGCGCTTCCAAACCACCACATATATATATATATATATATATATATGTGTATATATATATATATATATATATATATATATATATATATATATATATATATATATATATATATTGTACACAATACAAACAACACTGACCTATACACTTAATGAGCTGCAAATCACAGTTAATAAACCCTTGTATTATGAATGCCGATAGATGAGTCATTGATGATTAGAGGGTACTGATTGTACTTAATAGCAAAACTAGTCCTGTGTCCAGTTCATCGTCTGCCAATTTACTATAATTGGCTGTATTTTTTTTTTAAATGAGGCATTATAATGCCAATCAACTACACGATTTTACAATTATTTTTAAGCTTTTGTTAAACCTTTATTGGACTGGCGCTTTCAAATGACATAGCACAGCCCAGTTCTCAGATGATTCAGCTCATGAAATGCACAGCTAATATCTGCCTGCTATGCAAAAGCTTGCTATGATATCTGTAAAAAAAAAAAAAAAAAAAAAAGCATAATATTGCAATTAAAAAATACAATTGCAGCCATATCACACTTTACAAAGGAAGTCTAATATGTTTAGCAGTAAATTTAAAAAAAAGACTTGACTGGGAAAACTAAAAGCCCACCATTTGGGTGAAGCAACCAGAGTTACAGGTTGTCAATACCAACCCAAGACAAATCATTAGTGAGTCAGGGCTATGAAACATAAAGCAATTACCCAGATTCACACAAATGTACATATTCACACAAGAGCAAATTACATCTATAACTGCAAAAATGCACACACAAGCCCTGAGCAAGCATTCCTCAATCATTCAGGTCATCCAGTCTTGGAGACCACACACACACACTCTCTCTCTCTCTGATCTTGAGCCCAGTCAGAATACTTTGGACCTAACAGAGAACTTGGCTTCTAATATTAATTGCACATATGTGTAGCTTAATTAAAACACATTTAAGAAGTCAATAGCCAAGTTTACATCCACTTTTTGCGCTGTTTTGTTATCGACAAAATGAATATGCATTAAAAAGGATTGTGAAATTTGCTGTCTCCAGCCTGTTTCCATTGAATAAATTAAAAAAAAACAACAACTGCATTGTCACATGGGTTGTTGTATTGCTTTAAAAAACAAAAAACAAAAAAACGGCCTCATAATTTCACATATTGCAAATTATTACTGAATCTGTTGCATTCCAAATATTTGTAAAATGCAGCGAGTAATGAGACAATTGGAATAGTAAATAATAAGCCTATTAATAAATTAGGAAATATTATGAAACCCAGGGTATTTTCTCTGCCTTACTTCCCATCTCACAGCTTGCGTGATCTTTGTGATTAGTATTTTTTGTCAGCTTTGGAAACTCATCCATTTGATTTTCCTAATCCATTTGTACAAAAACGTTATTAATATTATTAAATGGTATACATTAATTGTTTTTATTAACAAGTGTCAAGTTTTTTTGTAATTCGTTAAAAAGACTATTTAGACTTATGATCAAGCAATATTCAGAAACTGGTCCAGTTGTATTATTTTTCTGATTAACTTTTATTAATATTTATTTTATTGTAGATTGAAAAGAATGCTTCCTAATCGGCTTATTATTTTTTAAATGGGAGCAACTACTGCCTATTCTGAATGTATACACTGTAAAAAATATATATATCGATAATTGGCATTTCCATCAGCTATATCAGTAAACATTTTGATGCTCTAAACATTTCAGCAAAAAAAAAAAAAAAAAAAACCTTGGATGGAAACCTGGCTAATGAATGATTGCAACGCATTCTGTAGCATGTTTGAATGAAATGCATGAAATAAGTCTTAGTCAGCTTCTTCATATTTGCTTCCAGCAAAAACTCAACGGGCTCAAAACAATCTTTGTAGAATGATAACTATGATAAAAAAATACAAATAAAAAAAAATCTGTTTTCCATTGAAGTGAAGCCTCAGGAATAATTTAAAATGATCAGCACATAGAAAGTTTTGGAAGGGTGGGCAAAAGCGGCAGTGTGCACTGATTCCCGCAGGCAGCAGTGACAGCAAATGATGATAAGAAGCAAGAGCAGTGCTCAATAGGGTGGAGTCAAGCTGTGGAGGAGGAGCTAAACAGACAGGATGGGGCAAAACAAGGAGCAGCTTTTTCAATTGAGGTTTTGTCCTTTCAATCAGACCAGGGGCAGATGTCATCAAAACACAAAACAAGCATTTAACATTCAGGCAAAATAGTCTATGATATTCCTGGTATATGTTTTGCATGCAGCCAATGTCCATTCCAATGACATGATGACTCTAATACAGATAAAATGGATGAAATTGCTGCATAAGTGCATATGAAAAATATATACATTTATACAGTGGGGCCAAAAGCGCGAGACTACAAAAGAAAATCTGTGTTTTAGACTTGAGCGCTGCTGACATTAAAGCAAAAAGGACACAAACCAAAGACATTGTCTTTGAAAATGTTCTTAATTTTTCATTGTTCATTACCACATAAAAGGTTTGAAGAGTAACAGCTGCTGTGAATTCAGCTTTGCCATCACAGGAATAATTTGGTTTGAAATATTATATAATATTTTAAATTGTAACAATGTTTACAATATTACTGTATTTACAGCCTCGTTAAGCATAAAAGACTTCTTTCAAAAACATTACAAAATCTTACTGACCTTAAAGTTGTGAACAGTAGTATAACTCAAATTGCTCTGCTGAATAATATAATTTGAATTTACTGTATGAAATTAGAAACATGTAAATAGGACACATTTACACTAGTGGTCTCAGGATTTTAGCACTGTATTTTGTACATCTTGGGCTGAAACCATTCTCCCTCTGCGAGCATGTGTGAGCATGTGATTATTAAACACCTCAACTGCAAAAAAACTATATACTTTCAATGAGGTAACCAAGCTTTCCCCACCTTGACTCCTTTAGAAGCTGAGCCCCTCTTACCTTCACTGGCTGCAGGGATGAGTTCATCTGACTCAGCCTGCTGTCTTCTAGCTCAGCGGTTTCTAGTCTGTGCTGGAAGGGAGTATTGACTATTACTCCTCCCTCGTCCTCTTCATCTTCCTCCTCCCCACATCATCATCCCTTTCATCCTCAGGGGTGTGAGCAGTAGGTGACAGGCCGTCATGACTGAAGCCTTGCAGGAGGGCGGCGACAGTCTCAGGTTTGGGCAACTTGGTGATCTTGAAGTGCTTTTTGTAGTGTGGTGTGTCTTTACGTATGAGCCGCTGTTTCTCGGCAGGTAAAGGCGGTGTTCCGGAGTCCCCATAACTCCTTTCAGCATCATCTTCTTCATTCTCATCTTCCTCATCATCACCGCCACGAATGATGGGCTCTTCAGCAAAGTGCACAGTAGGCTGCGAATAAAAAAAAAATACTGTGAAAATGGTTCACTAACTTGCCAATGCAGAGACTGGATTATTATTACTCACCATCAAGGAAAAAAACTAAATCTTTTACAGAAGAAATTAACTGCAATGTTTTTACACAAACCTAAACATAATTAGTTTGCATGTACTACATAGTTCAGAGATAACATACCTAACCATTTACATAAATGAACAATAATGGAGCAGCTCACCTCAGAATACTCCACCTCCATCTCATCCAGCTCCTCCTCCTCTCGACACTGTCCATCATTAAGCTCCATCCCTGTACTGTTTATAACCCGCTTCTCATCCTGAGAAGTGGCCGAGGCGGTGCTACTGGATGCCTGAGAATCATGACTTTGTATTGGACAGCCCACTCAACCGTTTCTCCTGGGAAAAACCATCAAACATGAATAGGAATAACAGGGCAGTTTATATCTAATATTTAAATAATAATTAGTCAACAGTTTGAAATAAATAGTAAAAATATTTTAAATAATCCATTTAATAATAATAAAAAAGCTGTAAGCGACAATCATAAAGGGTCCAAGCACCAATGGCTCATGTGAACAATTAGGTAACAATTAAAATATAATTTAAAAATGTGTTTTTTTTTTACAGAAAAGTTAGTTTTAGTCCATCTCACATGTGTCATGCGATTTGTGAACCTTTAAGAATTTTCTATATTTCTGCATAAATATGACCTAAAAATATCATCACGATTTTCACACAGAAGTCCTGAAAATAGACAATAAGAACCCAATCAAACAAACTGAGACAAAATACTATACTTGATCATCATTATTTATTCAGGAAAATGATCCAATATTTACATATCTGTAAGTGGCAAAAGTAAGTGAAGCTCTAGGATTAGCATTTATATTTGAAGGTGGAATTAGTGTCCCACCTGTAATCGAAAGCGAGTGTTTCCAATCAATGAGATGACAATAAGGTGTCATCGTGTTCTCTGTTTTATTCAAAGAACAGGGATCTATTAAAAGTCTGAACTTCACAACACGTGTTTGTGGAAGAGTATCATGGCACTGGACAAAGGAGACTTCTGAGGACTTCAGGGAGGAGTTGTTCATTAGGCTGGAAAGGTTGAAAACCATCTTTAAAGAGTTTGGACTCAACAAATCCATAGTCAAAGAGATGGGGAAAATTCAAGACAATCCCGACCTCTCCCCAGGAGTGGTCGACCAACAAAGATCACTTCAAAGGCAAAATGTGTAATAGCCTGCGAGGTCACAAAGGACCCCAGGGTAACTTCAAAGCAACTCAAGGCCTACTTCACATTGGCTGATGGTCATGAGTCCACCATCAGGAGAACACTGAACAACCACGGAGTGTATGGCAGAGTTGCAAGGAGAATGCAACTGCTCTCCTAAAAGAACATAGGCTGCCCATCTACAGTTTGCTAAAGGTCATGTCATCAAGCCAGAGGGCTATTGGAAAAAATGTTTCCTTGACAGATGAGACCAAAATAGAACAATGAGAAGCGTTATGTTTGGAGAAAAAAACATAACGCTTCTCATTGTTCTATTTTGGTCTCATCCGTCCAGGAAACATTTTTCCAGTGGTGCCTAACAGTGCTCTCTTAAACATGGGGGTGGCAATTTCATGGTCTGGGCCTGTTTTGCTGCATTTGGACGATTTGCCATCATGGAACAATGAATTCTGATTTATAGCAGTGAATTCTAAAGGAAAAATGTCAGGAAATCTGTCCGTGAACTGAATCTGAGAAAGCCGGTCATGCTACAAAGACAACAACCCCAAGCACACAAGTCATTCTACAAAAGTATTGTGCAGGACTGATCAGCAGTAACCAGAAACATTTAGACCTTTGTTTGCATTTACCTCAGAGTCCGGGGACTCCAGTTCCTCATCTGGTTTGGCTATATAAGCCTCATTTCTTTCTGGCTTCAATGACATTCTTCATCACCTTTAACTCACTAGGATGTGGTGTGGCTCTCCTCTGAAGACCCTGCTGGTTCACATATACAGGTAAGGAATTAGCACATGCACACAATTTCATGTAAACAGCTGTTCAGAAATTATAAACATCATGTTCACATTTCCAGACTCACCCTCCGCTCTGCCGCTGTCTCCTCATCTTCCTCTTCGTGTTTGGAGTCATCCCGGAACTGAATGACTGATACCCTGTTCAAATTAGTGTCTGTGGGCCAGGTTTCATCAACACTCCTATCCAACAGATTCTCTGCAAAGAATATTACAAAATATTATATGATGTGTGTCATGGATTCACTATGTATGTAGTCTCAGCTTCAGAGCAGCACGGCCATGGATGACCAAAAGTCCTTTTACTGACATCCAATGCACTTCTTCAAACAAGTACTTCCTATTCTAATCTGATTACTGTAGTTTCCATTAAAAATGCCTAGAACCTGACAGGTATTCAACCAACGAAACAACCTACGCCTGCTCCCGCCCAAGCGAGCGGTTCTTGGCTAGAATAAGGTGCAATGTGGGCTAGGCATTTAAGTCAGGCTGTTTAGTCAAAGATCTGACTATGTGAAGCTAATATCGTGCAGTTGAAAGGCAAAAGACAGTAACTTGGTGTTTGGTCGAAAATTAGTTATTGATGGATTTTTTTAGGCACATTCAAGACCTCCTTTATTATGTGGATATGTATCTTGAGTCAACTCCGTTATTTATTTATTTTTTCAAGAAAATAATGCGTTGTCTTAAGAGTAACTTCCAAAAGCCTGTGAGAAACCAAGGCAGAACACCGTAACACAAGTTACGGCTCTTTGGCTTTGTTTTCGAAGGCTCATATTGAGTTACGGCACTCTGCCTTTGTTTAACCATGTGCGCATCAATATGAAGTGACTGTTCCGGCATTCTATCAAATAATGCTACCTTTCAGATTGTACGGTGTTCTGCCATTGTTTTACTCTCCATAAAAATGTTAAATAACGATGTAGCCTGTGCACTTTGTACGGCCGACATCAGTCCCTGTAACTCCAAGGAGCTTTGTCCTGCTAAAATGCAGTCAGAACATTGAGTACGGTCTGAACCCGGTCCATCAACAAACGTGCAATATCCAGTCGCGAAGGATATATGCAGAGTTTACAGAAAAATGTTACACATGCCATAGCAGATGAAAACAACAAAGAACTAAAGTCCCTCACCCAGTTCGGGTACTGGACCTGGTTGAAACAATCCTATTTTCATTACTTTATGCCCAATATACTAACGTCTAGGTCTTACCGAGGCTTGATGAGGGTTGCTGGGGCAGCAGGTAGCAGGTGAGAACTTTTTCCCCTGTCTGCTCATCATCTTCTGTCTGGAATTTCAGCATGGGCTGAGACTGGTTCTCTGCCAGCCACATGGCCTTCAGGTTCAGATTGGCCAATGCAAACGGTAAATTCTGCAACCTGCAATAGAGAGCAATGCATAGAGAAACTTCAGTGCATTACACACAGTCAGTAGAAACTCTTATGGTGAAACCTGTGATACGGAGACTGACAATTTCATCTACAGAATGCATTTTTCACCTGTTGCCTGCCACATCCAGCACGTGTAATTCTGTGGCGTTGGCGAGCTCAGCGGGTAGTTTTCCCAACGGCTATCTCTGAGGGAGAGTACGTTCAAGCTGACACATCCTCCCAGCTCTGCTGGGACGCTGCTCAAGCGGTTTCCGGTCCACATTCAAGTTGGTCAACTTCTTCAGCTTCCCGAGTGAGCGAGGGAGGGGACTGAAAGTGAAAACAGCACAAGGAAGTTTTCACAATGGGCTCTGCTCTGACATGTCAGCTTTCCTTTTGAAATTTGGTACTGCTAATATGTTTGACCCATTTCGGATCAATTGTGATTACTCATTTGCAATTTTGGATGAAAGCACATGGATGCAAACTCTAGGGGGTCCGGGGTCATGCCCTCTGGGAAGATTTTTTTTTAAGATCAGTAAAAAGTGTCTTTACAGTTGGAGGGAGGGAACTCACCCTAGAACCTATAGTTGATAAAAAAAATCTATTAAAAAAGTCTCTCTACTTCAGTTGTTTCAGACCACATTCACACTGTTGTTTTTATGCAGTCCTTCCAAAAAAAAAAAAAAAAAGTGGCGTTTTTTTGTGATCGCTGCAAAAATCCTTGATTCTGTGGCCCATTTTCTTTTAAAAATGTGATGGAATATGCGGGACATTTATGCAATTTTATGCGATGAAATTGTGGGAACATGCAAAAACTGCAGGAGTGATTCCTCCAACACCCTGTTCTCACTAGGCTATTACCTTAATGTAAAGAGTCATTCCTTATTACTTCCTATGATAAGCAAGCATACTACATCACAGAAAGTGATGGGAATATTTCATTTCTCATCTTGATTTATTTCAGACTGTAACGAGTGGAAATAAGGTGTGGCCTCTTTAAGAGCTGCGCACTGGCCTCTGCAATAACTTCAGCTGTGAGCTAGCCCTATTTTTCTTCTCGACACAATGCGTTACAAGACCAAACACATCAAACTTACAAAACATTTATGAGTCAAACAAAGCCTGTAGCTTTACAAAAAGGAATATGCTAATAATTCCTTATATATAACTTCCGTAAAAATTAAAGAGGCTACATGCGTTTTCCTGAAATTTAAACTTGCGACTGACACCATGTGGTCCAAAAACAGAACTGCTCTTCCTTTCAGCTCGCAGCGCGCACTCGTACGTGCACACGTCATCCGCTACATTATGTTTACAGAGGTAAGAACAGTCAAATACATATATTGTTTGAGATAAGTGTTCTGCTTGCAACTCGAGTGTAGGCTACTTGCTGACTAGCGGTGGTGGCAGAGTGATCTGAAACGTTTAACTTGAACGCGCTTGACGTCACATCCGCAGACAGCGCGGGAAAAGTCCGACCCGACAGAAAGTAGGAAAAATAGGATACAGGCTTATACGGTGCACCCACTGTGAGCGGACAAGGTGTCAGTATGCTCATCAGGAGATGTTTGAGTCATAAATGGTAAAATAAAAAGGCTATTGTTACGTTTATTTTGGGGAAAAAGCTGCATATAGCCTCTTTAACTAAAGAAAAATAAAATTAAATGTGCTTCTGTCCTGCTTTACAGCTTTTCGATGATGTTCACGTTGTGTAATTACGTCACTTCATAAAGTTCCCATGGCAACAGAGGGAAATGACTGCTCTTGTGTGAAGCAAACGCAACATTTTTCAATTTTCTCCTAAGATATATGTGACTTTTTTTGCAAAGAAAATGCGAGGATTATGAAATCATGCAAGCCCCACATATTTTGCACGGAAATCAGCAATTTATGTGGCAAAAGTGCGGCGTATTAAAAACATGAGGTCCCGGCATAAATATGCGGACTTGATTATATTCACTAAATTATGCACTAAATCATGCGATCGCATAATCGTGTTTTTCTAGAGGGACTGTTAATGGAACCCAATCAATTTGACAATACAATAATAAAAAATAAAAACAACCTTTTAACAATAAATATATACATGTTTTAATACATTTAAAAATTAAACAAAGCAATAAAAATGTATTATAATAACAATAATACCCCACCCCTCAATTCCAAAAAATCTGATCTACACAAACACCCAAATTACTTATTTTGGATCCAAGTTTATAACCCTAAAACAAATAGAATCGCAAATGTAATGTAAGCAAAGCAAAAACAACGTGACAGTATAATAATACAGGAGTGATACAGAAATTATAATGTAAGGTTCCTAAAGCAGCTTCACAGAATTAGAAAGTCCAGTAAGTAAAATGAAATCAGACAGTACAGAGATCAGGTGGTGTGAGGGTTGTGTACCTGAAGAAGGTTCTCAGTCAGCATGAGCTCTGTCAGGTTCTCACACTCGCCAAGAGAGTCTGTGAGATGCACCAAGCGGTTCTGGTTCACTTTCAGAATTGACAACTTCTTAAGTGAGCCTGTTAGAAAAAAACATTCTGGATATAAAGATTTCACCTATGCTTTGAGAACTACAAAAACGATACATACTCAGTAACAGCTGTAATCAAATCAAAACAGTTTTAAGATGAACACTGAGGACAAAAACATCACTACGAAAAAAAGTACATAAAATGAAATAAGTCTAGAAGTTAACACTAGAGGGCAGTGCTGTGATTCTCAAACAGAAATGTTTCTCAGTGGATTAGAGCAAAGAGAAACAGAATTTTAAAAATCAACTAAGACCATAATGGTTTAAAAAAAGTTCTAATTTGCCATTTTGCACAATTTTAGAGTACTAGAATTGTGCCTATTGTCCTAAAAGAAAACAAATATTTTATCCTTTTCATTGTCTCCTCGGGGAGATTGACAAAGCTAGCATTTTCAAAAGGTTCGCCAGGCTAATCACAACATTCATGCGTTAATAAGTTAAATGTCAACATCCAGTGAGCATATAATGTAGCAGACTGAAATCAAAAGCGAGTGATTGAGATGAGAAAAGATGAGGTTGTCACCATATGATTTCATTTAGTCTGGGCAGCACATTGTTTTCAGTAAGATGAATAAGAGAGAGGACAATGTGTTTATTGTACCGCAGCTATGTCTCTATACAAAAGCAAGCACAATCTAGTATGTATTGATGTTTGTAAGAGGGATCTAAGAGTTTCACCAATGCTGTCCGGCAAGACTTCGAGATGGTTCTCGGAGAGCAGCAGGTCTGTGAGGGCAATAAGGCCGCTGATCTCTGTGGGAAGCTCTGAAAGACGGTTTTCTGACACGTCCAAGCAAACCAGCTGCCGCAGGTTTCCCAGCTCCTGTTAAACACAGAGGTCATCTTTCAGTCAGCCGAAAGTGAATTAAGGCACTTTACTTTCCACTCCAGTTATCAGCAGAACAGGCACATGCCAAATGTAATCAACTGCACAGAAGGTAAACAATGTCTGAAAGGACAACATCTGTGTGAATTTAAACTAGATATGTAACATCATCCAGACAAATGACCCATATGAAAATCAGCCAATCAGAAGCCGTCTATACTCACAGGAGGTAGTGAGGAGAGCTGGTTTCTGTCCAACCATAGCTCACGAAGATTGGGCAGTGCCCCAAGTGTGTCAGGCTAAATGGAAGAAATGTAAAAAAGCAGATTAAAGACAGGACATGGGAGAAAATAGGAATTATATGAAACGTAGCACATAATAAAGATACCAATTATAATATTAATCTATATTTTCCTCAGCAGGTGCCCAGGTGTTAGTTCAGTAAAGGATATGATAATCAGAGATCCACTGGGGCAAACAAAAATAACATGCTCTAAATAAACTTGAAGACATGGCATGTATGTATTTAACAGCTAAAACAACTAAACTGATCTCATGACTGCTGAGATATGACTAAAAACCATCTGTTTCTTACCAAACTTCCAGTACATTGCTGCCCAGATCCAGCTGTTCCAGTTTAACCAGGAAGGAAAGAGAGCTAGAGGACGATAGAGACATTTCACATTTGATTTGCTTCAATTAAAAAGATTTTGGGGGTTAATTCAGAGCATGAGCATAGTGGATCTAATGACAGCTTTTTATTGGGAAAATACTCACGAGGGTAAAGATTTCAGTAGATTCTCCCTCAGTTCTAGAGTCACTAGGTTTGACAAGCTGAGAGGAGAAAAAGAAAAACGAGACTGAGTGGTGTGTCACATGATTTGGAAGAGTAATGAGCTCTTCCATCTGTACGACATCAACGGTGGTCAAAACCGTGTGTGTACAATGTGCAAGATGAGAGAGATTGTGTCTGTATGTGGATAGGAAGCCTACTTTATTTTATAATTCTCACTGCCTTTTGTAATTATAATACAGACATTTTAAATATTCTAAAATAACATGCATGTGCATTCCTCTATACACATTCCTTTTATTAAATATTGCATAAAAGCATACAGTACCATATAAATGTATGACATAACTGATACATATTAGGATGGCTGCTTTGTACATTTATAATGATTTTAAAGTCAGCCTGAAATGAAAATTTCTAAAAGCATGTTATAAACCTTATTGTGAATGATTAGACAATCATGTACAGGTTAATCGAAATTTTGACCTCATTATATTTAATCAAAATGTCAACCCGATCTGGTGAAAATGACGATCTTCTCAAAGACTTCTCCAAAGTTTGCTTAAAACTGCAAGTTTGCATTCATTTTTGAGTGAAACACCCATATTAGTAAAAGACCACGTCCTCTATCTGATAATCGGTTACATGCGACAGAAGAAAATAAATGTTGCTACTTCTGTTTTATCCTGACTTTAATGACAGTGTCAAATAGATTTAAATTTAACTTAACACGTTTTACAATGGAAGGGACACAATAACTGGCAGGCCACCTGCATGTTCATATCGACTTACTTTCCTATGTCACTGGGAAGAGACTGCAGTGACACATCATTGAGTGATAGGTGAGCCAGTCCTCTGAGCTGTGTGAAGCCATCAGGCAACCTGAGACCGAGAGACAAAAAGAAAATAAGACGCACAATGGAAAAGGCAGTTACATCACTCGTCGTCTTCCTGTTTAAATGTAAATAAGGCGTAGGAAGCACTCGTGTGATGAATAGTTGACATCTTCCAATGGCTATAAAAATAACATTACAGCATTCTAACAAGTAATAAGATCATTTGTAATCATGTTTTAATGTCAATAATTCTCTCTCTTCCCAACTTTACACACCTTCCATAAAGTCATTTGATATGAGCAAGAGCTTTGAGGGATTTGGGGGTTCCTCCAACCCACTAACCTGGTCAAGGGGTTTCCGCTGAAGTCTGCAATCTCCAAGGCCTGACATAATTTAATGTTTTCAGGAATCTCAGAAATATCTGAGACAGAAAGGAAGGGAGAGAGGGGGGGCAAAGTCAGCAAGATATAATGGAAGGAGTATCAAGACAAAATAAGCACTTTTTCAGGCTTCTTAATAATGACTACCAGATGGCCTGAAAGAAAGGGAGGAGAGGGTGATTTGACTGTGGTGAGAGTTGTCTGAATGTGTGTTATATGGGATCTGAGCCACACATACAGGACCCAGCAAGAGGTGCTTCATTTGCTGAGTTGCAGAATATAACACTGCATAGTCTAAATACAGACCAACATGCTCAACATTCCCACAGTCAATCCTGATACTAACAGTAAATGTGCCTCGGGCTGTGAGAGGCACACAGAGGAAGACAATTGGGCGTTAAAATCGTACATTTTTAAAATAGATGTGGCTCAAAGAAAACATTCCAGTGCTCTGTATTAGGAAACATACAGGATGTGTAAGAAAGTGTGTAAATATCTCTAGATTGGAGCAGTTTGAGAGAGCAGGTCTATTTTTCCGGAGCAAGGCACTTTGGTTTGCATACCATTTCTGGAGATGTCCAACTCAACCAGCTGTGTGAAGTTGGCAACTTCGGGCGGCAATTTTTGAATCTCGTTGTCACTGAGGCCCAGCTTTCGCAGATTGTGCAGTTTGAAGAAAGGCTAAACGGGAAAGAAAGTACGAATTAGACACACACTTACTTGCCAGACCAGTTCATCAAGGAAAGCACATATACACCCACTGGTCATTTTATTATGTACACCAGTCAATTGCTTTTTAACTTAAATATCTAAGAGAGATCAGAGAATGGTCAGAAAAGAGAAAATATCCAGTGAGCGGCAGTTCTGTGGGCGAAAATCCCTTGTTGATACCAGACATCAGAGGAGAATGGCCAGACTGGTTCAAGCTGATAAAAATACAACAGTAATTCAAATAAGGACTAGAGAAAAGGAAATCCAAGACACTCTTCTTTCCTTTTCTCTATGACGTTGAACTCCCGAACCCCAAAGAGCACCTTCCAATACTTTTTTGAACTCCCTGCACATTTTCTCTCTTTCAAATAAGGACTAGTTCAACCAAGGTCTGCAGAAGAGCATCTCTGAACGCACAACACATCGGACTTTGAAGCAGATGCAGCAGTAGAAGATCACACCGGGTCCCACTCCTGTCAGCTTATTACAGAAAACTGATGCTACAATTCAAACAGGCTCACCAAAATTGGACAATAGAAGACCAGAAATTTTTTTTTAATGTTGCAGGTTTGATCTCTGCAAACATTCAGATTGCAAGGTCAGAATTTGGCAAAAACAACGTGAAAGCATGGATCCATCCTGCCTAGTATCATTGGTTCATGCTGGTTGTGCAATGGTGTAGGGGATATTTTCTTGGCACACTTTGGGCTCCTTCATTTAAATACCACAGCCAAACTGAATATTGTTGCCGATTATAACCCTTTATGACCACTTTGACCAATGAAACATCCTCTAATGCGACAACACAAAACTCAAATCAAACTGGTTTCTTGAACATGACAGTGAGTTCACTATCCTCAAATAGCCTCAAAAAAGATTAAACCCTTAAAAGGGTAGTTTTTGGAACAGTTCAACCCAAAATTAATCAATTATTTACTCTCGTCATTCTAAACCTGCATCGCTTTCCATCTTCTACGGAACACAAAAGATGATATTTGAAAGAATCATTTTGGTGGCCACTGACTTCCATTATATGAAAAAAAAAACCATCAAATCAAATAATCTTTATGTTCCACAGAGGAAATGACAGCCATACAGGTTTGTAACAACATGAGGCTGAGCAAATGATCATTTTCATTTTGCGGTGAACAGCCTCTAGAGTACTCTCTTGAAAAGCACCTCCCCTTTAAGAGCTCATGTCAATTGGTTATTGCCAAATGTTGTGAAATGTGAAAAAAGTAACTACAGGCAAATCGGTATCTGACATAACAGTAAATGCACTTTTTTTTAGCATAACAGGCATTATATTCTGACAGATTTGTAGAAGCCAGGATGCCTGGTAACAATGAAAAATCCAGATGGAGCAAGCACAACTAGACAAACTGCATGGTGAAAAACATTGGATGAATGACAGATTTACAACAAGGAATTCGCCTATACAGTCATTCATTTATATACAGGCATTCCTCCACTTGTCCACTTGATAGTGCAAATGATAGTTTGACAAAAATAGTTTCTTTTGACTTGAAAGTAACATCTTGCATACTTGGTAAGTAATGACCACCACTCAACAATCTGACAAGAGCTCATTCTCCACACACTTCTCTAAACAACTAACAATCAAGTTAAGGGAAGGCAAAAGTGAGCATGTCAGGGACTGAACGCCAGGCGTCTCTATCAAGAGTTTTCTTGTTAGCTGGTCACATTCAGTACATTCCTGCTGCCGTGGCCCATCATGCCCTCTCCTCTCAGCATGCTGGGCTTGCTGCTGAACAGCACCAACAGAGGTCTTACTATGTACTGCCAAGAACAAGGCTGATACTGCGTGTGTGTGTGTGTGGTTGCTTGTGGTCTCTGAACAGAAATTCTGATTCACTGGTGCAAAAGAACAAAACTCTGTAAAAAGAGAAAACGAATGCAAAATAAAAATGAAGGATGAGAACAATGTTTCTTTGAAGAACGATGATTCTCTCATAACTTCAGATCACACTTTTAAAATTAGGCAACGCAAACTTAAATCCATCCATCTACTTTCAAGGTTTGTATGACATTGAGCTGTGCCGCACCCAAAAATATGCACTTTAATGATCCTTGCTTAATCGACCATATAAATACGTTGATTAAATTATCATCGACAATTAATCAATCAATCGTTGATTGATCATTAGCATCATCTGAGAGGAAACACAGCCTTCTATTGTTTACCTCAGTTGTTCTTTGTGGGCAGCCATGGTGGCAGATGACACGTATCACATGACTAAGCGATGGGAAATGTGAGCCTGGTAAGAAACGAGACTAAAATATACATTCACATTAAGCAATAAACTGCAGCTCCTGCATACAGGACTGAAATAATTAAAACAAGTGGTGTGATGACACATTGTTGAACTACACAACATCTCAAAAACATGGAGATGCCCTCACACAGAGGCCAACAAAACACATACCGGCACTAACTTCCTTCAATTATCAACACGTTGAGGAGACGGGCAGAGCATGGCCAGCGGGAGCCTGACTGTCGACTGCTCAGTCGGGCCGTCCTGAGTGGGAGCCATGAGGTCTATTAGAGGGGAGGAAGCTCTCTAGTAAAGGCCTGATTATAAACACACACAAAGCAGCCCATTCATCACTGCAGCCAGATGCCAGGCAAGCCCAAGACCATATAGTTACCAATCTACAACACTCACACACTCGAAAAGACACTCTTTTCACTGTCCAGTAATCCATCCGCGAACCCTGCGTGTGAACAGACTTGGTGGTCAGACATGCCTCATGTCCCTCTGACAATTGCATTTCTGAATGGACAACAGGTGACTAATGCAAAGACATTCAGCATCGATCTGTTCCATACACTTCACTAAACACAACAAAAGTCAATTATCATTACCCTGGCACACTTCATATGCACTTGCTGTCTTGCGCATGTCTGTTCAGTCCAAAAGACCATAGGGTGTCCCATTTGTCATTTTAGAATTAAAGGAGAACTCGCTACTAGTGTTGTCACGATACCAAAATTATTGTTTTGATACCGATACCAAGTCAAGTATTGCGATTTCGATACTTTTTCGATACTTTTCCTGAAAAGGAAAGTATTTCTTACAAGGCCTTTCACATGCACCTCCTTTGCATAGGTCTGTGCTCTTTAATGCTGTAATAACCTAATATAAATAAGTCACTGACATGTATGCTCTGATTATAATCATATAGCCGATAGATCATTTTGCTGATGTTTTGTATCCTTTATTTTAGCAGCTTTCAAATTATTTATGCTATGAAAGTTGCACACATAATGCAAAAATAAATGAAACATCTCCAGTTAACTAGCAGATAATTCATTTAGTTCGCTATTAAATAAGAGATCTAGAGCTAAAATCTGTTGTTGTTTTTTTTAAATCAAGCAGCGCTCTTTTTCACTGCCATCAGTTGCATGGATAGTGCAGAGACTATTGTGTACAGGCCGCTGGATTGTGTTGCTAATAACTTGCAATGTATAACTATCAGACTGGCCCTCGCAGCCTCGAAACACTACCGGCCTGCCGGGAAAAGATCTGACTCTCCGGATTGCCGCTCCGCTACTGACAGGCGGCCACTGTATCACGTGTGCTCGCGCATGCAGCCGTCTCGCGGTAGTGTTTGTCTCATGACAGCTGCAGCTTCTTTGCTGCGTGCGTGAGGAGAAACACAGACGTTCATAGGGAGAGACTGGAAGCGTGCGTGGCACACACCAACATGAAATACGTCTCTTACAAATCTGGAACGCGGTCATTCATAAAAGTATCGAATACTAATAAATTTAGGTATCGTGAGGTTTTTAATTTCCGAAGTATCGCGATACTTTCTGAAGTATCGATGCGCCGTGCAACACTACTCGCTACCTAATAAAACATCGCTACCAAGTCAACCGTTCTCTGAGATTTGTTTTCATGATAATCGAATGTTAAGAGTTTTATCTCTAAAACTGTTTAGTGTGTAATGCTAGTATTGGGGGCATTTACTAAGTAAAAAGAAAATCGCTAGTTTATACCACTTACAAGGCTCAAAATAGCCCCACACTAACACAGTAACATAATGAGGGTCCAAAACGATGCGTTGAGAACTTTGTAAGTGTACAGACTGTTTTAAAAGAAGATACTTTATAAAGACAGTTCACTTCGTGTATAACTACAGGAGCCATCTTAAAAAAATAGTCTTGATAAGTCAAAAACTATTGTAAGATATTGTAAGATAAAAGGGTGTCTATAAAACAGCAGCAACAGTGATAATTACTGATTATAAAAGTAATTATCCAATATCCACCAAGCAAAGGCGGGCCTCCAGACTAACATACAAAAGCATTGGCACCAGTGCCACCTAAATCTACAGCAATGACACCAGCACCAGCATATATAGCGCAGTGCAGCACATATTTAAAAAGAGTTCTGATGCAAAATTTTTGTCACATCAGAATGAAAAAAAAAGGTCTTAAAATTTGAACATTTACAGAAAATGCTGTCTGGAGCCCTGAAAGCTACTGTAGGTTTCTAAAACTGACAATAATGGCTTTTGATTGGTCAATACAGTGTTCAGAACATACTGTTCACCATATCACTGCAGAGAAATCAGAGGACAACTATTCAGTTCAGCACTATGTAAGGGATATCTTCAAGTAGAACATGGCACATAATTCATTTGTTTAAAATGTTTTAATGACAATGTGTCCTTATTTTTGATGTAGCAACAGTTTTTACATGCAATAAGGCACTAAACATATTATGAACAATTAATAAAACATGCTGCATATCAAAGGTTGAAGTTTTATTTTTTCCCATTTCTATTTCCAAGTTTAATTTTTTTACCAGTATGACACAGCAACATTGGCTCAACCAATAGTGTGAGTTTGGGGTGGGATTGTCTGTTTTTCTGACCAATGGTAGAAGCAAGGGGGAGTGTCTGTGAATATTTTTTTTAAAAGATACATTTTTTTGCAATTCTGCTTGGTGCCACAAGAGGCACAGAATCACACACTGCACATTTAAATACACATTCAAAGCACAAGGGAAATTGTCCTTAATGAGAATTTGATTGTTGGAGTTCTATCTAATAGCAGCTCTACAGTGATTACACCCAGCCAGAGCGCAAAAAAATGTATTTTACAGCCTGTAGTACCGTCCTTGTATATGTGACATGAACAAAATAGCTGAAAATTAAATCAAACCATACACTAACATTTCCTTCTTCTGTCAGAGCAAGGCACCCATGCATATAGAGATGGAGAAAAGAGGAGTAAGACGGGGGGTGGAATATGTTGGCTCAGTGTCCAGGACAGCACAGAGGCTGCAGTGTGTTAGTCAAGTGACTGCTTACCCCATGACTTTCTCCAATTAAACCATTACAGTTAACCCCTTCGTCTGCAACATTACTAAACATCATTTCATCCTTGAAACAGACTGCACGGAGACGACAAGACTGTAATGTTTTAAGAGCCAGAAGAAGATTAATATAAACACCCAACTACATTGACAAACAGATGCAAATCTCACTATCACACTATTTCAATTTCCTCTACCATGTCACTATTACTATACAGCATGGCCATGACATAAGTCTGACACCCAAAAAAATATGGCCAAGTTGTCAACAACCCCCACCCCCAATATTTTTATATTGTTGATGAGATGCAACTAGAGTTGGCATCAATACTCAAAATTATTGTTTTGATACTCGATACCAAGTCAAAAAACGTGATTTCTATACTTTTCCTGAAAAGCAAAGTATTTCTTACAGGGCATTTCACATGCACCTCCTTTGTGTAGGTCTGTACTCTTTAAATGCTGTAATAACATAATATAAATAAATCACTGACAAACATGCACATGCTCTGATTATAACCATATAGCCTAGATCATTTTAGCTGATGTTTTGTATGCTTTATTTTAACAGCTTGCAAATTATTTATGCTATCTATGAAAGTTGGGGTGAAAGTTGTACAGTTAATACAAAAATAGATAAAACATCTCCATTTAAATAGCAGATAATTCATTTATTTCGCAATTAAATAAGAGATCTAGCACTAAAATCTGTTGTTTTTAAATCGAGCGGAGCGCTCTTTTTCACTGCGATCAGTTGCACTGTCTTCATTCTGACGCATGCTTCATTCTATCACCGTTGCAGAGACTATTACAGGCCGCCGGATGGTGTTGCTAAGAACTTGCAAAGTATAACTATCAGACCAGTCCTCGCGGCTCTCGAACACTACCGGCCCAACGGGAAAGTCCTGACGCAAAAAGCCGTGTCGCTGTAGCGTTGGTCTTATGACAGCTGCCGCTTCTTTGCTGCGTGCATGAGCAGAAAAAAAACACTGATGTCCATAGGGAGGGACTGGACACTTGCGTTGCACACACCAACATGAAATATGTTTCTTACAAACCTGGAACGCCGTCATTCATAAAAGTATCGATACTAATAAATTTAGGTATCGTGAGGTATCTAATTTCGGAGTATCGCTGATACTTTTGAAGTATCGGTGCATCGTGCAACACTAGATGCAACCCAATATGCACTGCTTGTACATTGTTAGCATGAGAAAAGTTTTAAAAGTTACATATTGACATGGCCAATGAAAGATGGGCTTTACTCATTCAAAAGCGAGCACAAATTCCAGTGTGGAAGTTAACAGTGAAAGAGTAATAAATACCTACAAAAAAAAACTGAGAACAGAAATGGTAAAACAATCAATAGTAATATGCAGTAATACAAAATTTTACTTGTCAAATTTTGCTATTTTGAATTAAAATCAGGCCATATAATTTACATGACTCATGTAAATGGGGGGTGCCTGAAAAAAATCCAGCAAAATGCACCGGCTCGATTTGTCGACCCCAGAGGATTAACTTTAGCCTAACCATAAATTGTCATTAAAATATACATGATCACTCACATGAAGACGCCGTTGCTGGTGGTGGCACTGCAGAGCTGTGTGGAGAAGCCCATGTCCACCTCTATTTGTTACCATCCTGACCACTGTACTAAATACAGATAAATCTATATAACTTGAAGCTATCCTAACTGTACTATGCTACGAACTAACTATGCTACACAAAATAATCTTAACTATATAAATGCTAAAATACTATATTCCTGATTCGTTTTCAATACTCATAATTCCAACTCTTGACTCGCAGTGGTTTTGACAAAACAAGATGGTTTTTATACTACCAAGGTCGTGGAAAGCTCGTACCAAGGGCACCACAAACATCCATTAGGAAAATTCAACTGCAGTAGCCACTAGCCACCATTCAAAGTAAAAGCACTCAGATGTTTTTACACCATATATTGTAGAATTAAAACATTCTATACCCAAATGTCAAAAAAGTTACTTGAATCAATGTTCTACACTAATAAAGCCACATTCTTAGAGATCATTAACTAAAAAAAGTTGGTTTTGGGTTTAGTTAGTCACCCTTTAAAAGTGAATGTTGGCATATTTAAAGATACAATTTGCAAAATCAGCTAAAATTATACTTATTTTATAACTATAATTCCAAACTGTAACTCTTACAGCACCTACCTCATGGGAATTGTTAATTGCCTCAATGTTCATAACATTAATAGTATTAATGTTTAATGCATCCAGAAACAATACAAACATGCATTAAGTCCACTAAGAGCACAAAACTCCTGACCTTAAAACATTAATGACATGCCCATTGTCATCAATCACAGTGCTCATCTTAAAGGGATACTCCACCTTTTTTGGAAAAAGGCTCATTTTAAAACTCCCTCAGAGTTAAACAGTTGAGTTTTACCGTTTTCAAATCCATTCAGCTGATTTTCTGATATTTAGAAGAATATCAGTAACCAGACAGTTTCTGGTCCCATTGACTTCCATAGTAGGAAAAATATATACTATGGAAGTCAATGGGACCAGAAATTGTCTGGTTACTGATATTCTTCTAAATATCAGAAAATCTGCTGAATGAATTCGAAAGACGGCAAAACCCAACTGTTTAACTATAAGGGAGTTGTAAAATGAGTTTATTTCCAAAAAACGTGAAGCAACCCTTTAACAGCTCATGCAAAATTAAAACAGCACAGAAGTTTTAAAAATGTTATTTGGCTAGAATGGCCCTTTCATGGCCTCCATCCTTCTCTCTGAACGAAAGGATGGCACGGGTGGGGGCAAAGAATGGGGGAGAGAGTGGGCAAACAAAGCTTTAAGATGGTGGTCCTTTTGCAGCTCTGAAGAAAAGAGGACAGGGAATGTGGGGTTGACTGAATCAGTACCCCCACCCCTAACAACAACAAAAAAACCTCTAAAAGGTAAGTCCACATATGGACAAACACACACGTTGATGCATAACGCACACATAACAAAAAAACATACAAAAAAAAGAATTCTGAAAAAAAAAATTAAAATTAAAGAGGAACATTTCTCTCGTCATCCAATGACCTGTGGGGATTACACTGAGGGTCCTTCCTAGGAATGAACCCCATCTCCTCTTTTCCCTCTTCTTTCCCCTTAGCATTGAGACAAAGCCTCTGAAGTTGCACACAGTGCTGTCAATCAAAACTAAAACAACTTAGCTCCACCCACTAAAGGCACCAACAGAGTGGAAGACTTTTCTATTGTTCTCAAGCAAAGGACATGGGCTAGCCAAAAAAAGAGAGAAGATAAAAGATGGCAAGAATGTTGGATACAAAAGAGATGAGAAATGAGGTCAGGAAGGATGGAAAGCAGGAATTGGGGAAAGGGGAAAGTGAGCAAGAGAGATAGTAAGAGCAGTGGATTATTAATGAGTAGGGAGATGGGCTGATGACGGATGAAAAGGTTCATTAGTGACTCTGTTCATCCACACAGGTCAATAAGACACTTACATAGACCTGATTTCCTTTGCTCAACTCACACAATGCCACTGTGATATCCTCTCACTTATCTCATTTACAAGTGTAGGGCCCTATAATTTCTGCGATCACGGAATAAAAAGCACACTCTTTTTACAACTAAAATAACAGTAAAGGGTAAAAAAATTAATTCCCAAAAAGTAAAACGGAAAAAACGGAATTTGCAAAAAATTAAAATGGAAAAAACGGAATTTGGGAAAAAATAAAACAGATTTTATAGGGCCCTACAAGTGCATAACTGAACATAGTGTTCAGTAACTGGCCAGTCCCAAACAAAACAACATGTGTTTACTCACACGAGCCTAAACAACTACAAAAGACAGATTACTTTTTAGTTTTTTGGGGGTTAAACCGTTTTTAGCATTAAGTTTAATTGTTTTTTTATTTGGTGTTACATTTGATTAGAGGGATAACAAAGTATATTAAAGGGACACGCTACCTTTTTGCATTAAGCTTTCCATTGTTAGAAACCCAGTTATACTAAACACATATTCTAAACACTCATTTTCCCTGAGACAGAGAGAAATCTGCTATTTAACTTTCTCACTTCCTTCTACAATGATGCAAAAATCGTCAATTTACGTCATTGTAGGAGGAAGTGTAAGAGGGGGCATTTCTTCTAAGACTACAAGCACTAGTCCCCACCCTTTCAAACCCGCCCATAGGGGTTGGACCTAATGCGCTAACAGACCTTTCACAGATCAGTGCCAGTGCGTTTGATTTCAACGGCAGAAACTTTCTGAAAATATGGACAAAGGTACTAAATACGCAGACAAATGCATTAAGGAGGATTGGGATTACACACAGTGTCAGCCATCATTTTTGGAAGCTAAGCTAACAGGCTCTTGTTCTGTGGAGAAAGCCGATTAGTAACTTTAGGGGTTACCGTCCTCTTTTTCCTGCACATGTTCGGCCGCAGATGACCGGGATTCAGCTTTTGTTTTCTGCAGTCGTCATGCATTGTTTACATGTAAGTTACAGCTTTTGTTTCAATCTAACTTAATTCTGAATGGTGAATCTGAATGTAGTGTTAACATGACCGCTAAAAAAGTGAATGGTTGATGTGCGTTTTAACATTGCTAAGAAAATTCCCGCCCCTCTGTGAGAGATACGAGACCGGTAACTTGCATCTCACAGGTGTCGCTCATCAGTAATCTCGCCACCAGCCGTGCGTCATTCTCACACGGCCCTCACTTGTCCTGCTCGCCACAGTTAACATGATGAATGGCGACTGTAGAACGCAATAGCCAAATCCTGGACATTTTGGGCAATCACGAAACACATTTTCGGGCAGACTCATCACGGAGACTCACTAGTAGCCTACACTTCTTGTTTAACTACTACGCTGTTATGGGTAGGCGTGGCCTCCTATGGCAGCGAAGCAAGTGCATTCTGGGAGTTGTTGTCTTTCATCCACATAAGCTCCAAATTCAACTAATTTCACATTCCATCTACATAAATTACACATTTTAAATACACATTCGTCTTTCCAGAGGTGGAATGACCCTTTAAAAATATATTATTATAAGTAATTATCAGTGTTCACTTTTTTTAATAAATTACAGAACCTTGCTGAACAGGTTCTTGAGGTCAGAAA